>JAVJIF010033289.1:0-71840 GCA_038442645.1 Agave tequilana | reverse complement strand
TGGTCCGAACAATGTCTAGCGACAGACGAGCTGAAGACCAGTTTTCATCCACTTCCAAGGGACGAGGAAGCAACTTGGACTCCACTGATCCAGCAAGCAGAACAGTGAACCCGGATTGTTTCTAAACAGACCTCAGCAGGTCTAAGATGCTAGCATTTAGCATTACATTAGCCCAAGGAGATAGCCTCGATTGAGAGGCTAGCATCATCCAACTTCGCCAGGAAGCTAATTGACAGCTTCGCCGAAAAGCCTCTTTTCGGATCTCGCCAAGGATTGCCTTTAGCTCCGCTATGAGCTTCAAAGCGCGCAGCTCCGCTATTGATCTACTACGGTCAACCTTTGACCAATCAAATCTCCTGATGAGATTGGATTCAAACAAATCAAATCCAATCAGGATTCAAATATGGCAGGTGATTGCCACAATCTCTTGACTCTCTTGAAACGAGTAAGAGGATCAAGGAGAAATCCTCCAACGATATGGAAAGGATCATAACAAATCAGAAAGATCAACCGACTTGCCATTTTCTAGCTCCGCAGAAGCTATTTTAGCCTCGCAGCAAGGCTACTTTCTAAATTCAAACAGATTCGGTTCAATCTGTTTCCATATCTTTAAAAGGGACAATTATACCCTTGCTCTCCCTATGAATAGCTCGCCAGGGGTACAAGGAGAGGGGATCGATCAATCGAGAGAGATCGAGGAGATCGGGAGAGACTTCCAGAAAAAAAAAGAGAGGACTCCACAAGCAGAGGCTTCTTTACAACGCACCGTGCGTTCTCGAATTCAGAGACTCTTTAGAGAAATACTTCTCTCTTCAGGGTGGTGATACCCTAACAACCCCCTTTTCCTCAAGGAATTTCCGGAACCAAGCGAGAAGGAATTCCTCACAGAAGGCGGTCTTTTGAGAAGTAGCAAGAGGGTTCTACCAACCCTCTATTCTCTGATTCCCGGAACCAGGCGAGAAGGGAATCTATTCGCTCGCATCGTCAAAGGGACAAAGTGGTCGCGCGCTGACCAGACTCCTATAGGCACACTTCTCCAGAATCTCTGAGGAGATCTACTTGTAATCTTTTTAAGAATACTTGTAATTTAGCTCCTCAAACTTTTTTTTTTTGTAAGTTTTCCCCTTTGCAAACATAATGGCAAACAAGATGGCGACTCCGCTGGGGAAGATATTCTCCTCTGCCGAGAATCAAGTGTCGCAATGCGACGATCAGACCTTCGGGTCTATCTCTGAATTCAACAAAGTCGGTGCAGCCAGAGCTTCTCTGGCTAAATCTTCAAGGAAAGTCTCTGCGGAGACTGAAAAGGTTCCCTGCAAACCTGCTGCGGTGCTCTGGCGCAACAAGGAAGCATGCCCGCAGACCGAGCCCTGCACTCTTGAGAACTTGGTCATCCAGATCGACCAAGGAAGATTTGAAGAAGTCCTCTCTGGGGGTGACCTGACGCTTCGAGCACGGAAGCACAGGAAGGTCTTCACGACCAAGGTTTCAAATCAGAAACCAGAGGCAGAATTCTGCCAACACCCCACAGCCCCGCGTGTGGCTATTCAGGTTCCTCGTGAACCTAAGCATCTTCCGTCAAGGCGGATATGGAAGCCGAAGCAGAAGTCTCCAACCGAGGTTTCCGGTGTAGTCACGCCGAAACTGCGCCTCTCCCGCGAAGAAAAGGGTAAGATGCCTATCTACCCTAACGATGCTGCCAATCATGAAGTCCCGACGGCGATCATACCGTCGCTCAAATCAAAGGCAGCAAAGCCTTCTGACAGCCTCGCTTTCACAAGCGAGGCCATCATACCAAAGCATACTCATTGGATCCATGGCCGCGAGGCTAAGGCCAGAGAGTCATCTAAGGCTAATCCCCTTCGCGGCGGAATAGCGGATAAAGCACCTCGGCGTGCTCCGCTCTCTAGTTCATCAAGCACTAAGTTCGCACCTGCTGGCGAATCTAGATCTGAAGCACTATTCAGTGCTAATCCCTTTTGTAGGGATAAGAAGAATGGAGTATCGTCTCATGTACACTCCGAAAAAGCTTCTCTGTGAAGTTATCCAGGCTCTGTTGGGCCTGACCTACGAGAATTCCTGGTAAGCAAGCAGAGATTGAAGCATTTCCAGACTACTTCCTCCTGTTGTCGGCGAAGTGGATGCCAGTTGGTGATGGTCCATTCTATGCAGTGTCGGTTACGACCGACCCTCGCCACTTCTCCATACCAGCGATCAGTCTTTGATCGACTGTCTGCGCACATCCCAATGAAGCATCTCAGAAGGGGCGGCTCACCAGATCCAGCCTCTGCATCCGTCAATATGACCGGAAGAGGCCGAGAGCGACGCAAGGGGAGTCAGACATCTGATGGTCCCCCTTACAGTTCTCCAGATTCAGATTATAATCCAGGCCTAGGCGAGGTCTCGGTACAAGAAGAAGGTGTTTTCCGAAACACCAGATCCCGGGTGGCAATACCCTACAATTATGAGCAACCTTCTTCCTCGACGGCCCTGATCCCACCATCACCCGGGCAGTCACCTCAATCTTCAGACGAAGAAAAGGAAGACAGCGGGTATGCCTCGTCAGCGACGGTCAGTTCAGTGCGAACCGACAAAGCATCGGTCAACATGGCCGATAACGCTAACGATGACCTTCGTCGGCGTTTGGAAGCTCAAGAGCAAACCTCCAGGACCCAGCAGGAAGCCTGGACAATATTCAACAGATGCTTGCCCAACTCCTCAGCAATCGGGGCGGCAATGATACCGGAAGCCACCACGATGAGGAGGAACACTTTAGCAATGATCCGAAATCCAAGGGAGGTTCTTCCCTAGATGCTGAAGTCCTTAAGGGCCTCCAGGCTCAGATTGCATCCCTAGCTCAGAGGGATGAATTAAAGAAGGTGGGGACAGTCCGTCCTTATCCACTAGAGTGGGATTCGGTGCCATACCCACCAAAGTTCAAACCGCCAACGTTGCATACGTATGATGGTAAGAGCTCGCCCAATCAGCACATCTACTATTTCCGGTCTCAGACTGGTAATGTCATAAGCAACGACGCCATCATGGCTAGGCTGTTTATTGGCACTCTAAAGGGCGTGGCATTCGACTGGTTCCGAAGCCTCCCTCCAGGCTCTATCAATTCCTGGCTCGACCTGGAAACTCGGTTCCTCTCTCGCTTCTATGAGGACGACACTGAAGTGACCATGGACAAGCTCCTCTCTACCGTACAGAAGAAGGGCGAACCCGTCCGCGACTACATTGAGCGGTTCAGAAACTTATCCTTGATGTGTCCAGCAGGGATGCCGTTACCCATGCTCTTACAGACATGCAGGCACAACTTTTTGGATCAAGTAGAAGTTCGCATGGGGGCTGTCAAGCCCACACTTGAAGGAATTAGTCGAACAAGCTGAGATAGCTGAGAAGTCGGCTAAAAAGTTCGAGCATCCGCCCCCAGAGGCAAATGGGGTACGAACAGCAAAGGACGCGGCGACCCGCCTCAGTCTTCCCAAGCTAAGGGGAAAGAGATTATGTCCGTAGAGTTATCCGGAGACGTGCAGTCGAAGGCTAAGAAGAGCAGTTTCAACAATCAGGAGCCCAAGTTCCCTCCAAAACAATACTCCTTCAAAGACGACCAGGTGGTCACGATATTCCATCTGCTCCACAAAGGGAACAAGCTGAAGCTGCCAGATGCTCGACGCCCTGATGAGATAGGGCGCACAAATGATCCCAAATACTGCCTCTATCATAGGATGATTCATCATCATACTGACAAGTGTTATGTCCTCAAGGACAGGATACAAGCCCTGATTGACGCCGACGTCCTCACACTGAAGACGGAGCAGAAGAAAGTCACTGCCAATATGGTGACTCTCGAGTTCGGCAGCACCCAAAAGGTCACGGTGCCTGATGGGACTTATCCAGCCCCCACACCGCGGTTGGAAGTCAAGTCCTCCAGCCATGACTCAACACAACAAGGGTCTCGTCCCTTTGACATTGGAGACGGGGGAAGTCATGTGGATACACCCGGATCTCATCCAAGATATTCAACAGGGTTCAAGGCAACCCAACTCAAAAGGCAAGTCCTGCAATGTCATCTCTGTCCTGCCAGATGATGGTAATCTTACTTCGGCTTCCCTCAGCGATTCAGAAGAAGAGAAGCATGCCTGTACAGCGCAGGCAGATGCGCCTCAACAGACGGGCACCCGGTCTGGGAAGTCGTACCTGAGACAGTATGAGAAGCTTGCTGATGAGACACAACAGCAAATGACGTCAGCTCCAACGCCTGCATCCACTCCAGTCCCGACCAAAGGGAGAGAGAAGCCTAAAGAGGTACGGTTCGACCATGTGTTGAAGAAACCGTCAGGCCAAGGGCTTGATACGCCCTTTCGCTTCGATATACTGGCCCACTTGGCCAATATCCCAGCTCGTATCACAATACACGAGCTCCTGCGTCTCTCCAAAGAGACACGAGAAGCGCTCAGAGATGCTTTGGCCAACTCAGAGACTCTTCTGACATGCATACCAGAGGTCTCTAATCATGACGCCCAGTCTTCTTGCTCAGAATGCCATCATGTACAATCGAAGGTGCCTGCTATTACCTTCACGGCGGAAGATATGCTTCTCAAAGATAACAAGCATGATCGACCTCTGTACTACACCGGATATATCGGTTCAACATGCATTGAAAGGGTACAAGTCGATCCGGGGTCGGCACTCAGCATCATCCCCAAACGGCTTCTCTATTTCCTCGGCATACCACTGTACAGGTTGTCCGCAACCACTACTACAATATATGGTTTTAACGCCGGGAGCAGCCATCCACTTGGGAAGATTCGGCTCCGTTGCAGAATCGGAAGCCTCAAGTCAGAGGTAACGTGTTATGTCATTGACGCTGACACGTCATATAACCTGCTGCTAGGACGGCCATGGATCCATGCCAATTGGATCGTCCCTTCCACCCTCCACCAGTGCTTCAAATATGTGGAGGATGATACGACAGTACGAACTGTCTTTGCCGAAAGGCAACCCTTTAAAGGCGTGAAAAATTACTTCACCGACGCTCTCCTGTATCAAGAGGCCGGTGGAACGCATGAGGAGCCATTGCCAGATGACAGTGAAAGTGGCAATGAAGCGGATTCAGAGTCCGAGGCGGGCATGCCGGCCATTCTGACTGGCGAACCAATTACAGCATGTCTCACTGACCCCAAATGTAATACTCCTTCTGAGGAAGAAGGTGAATGGGTAATTAATGATAATATTTCTTTTGATTATCCTGTGAGTATGCGGTCGATCAAATCCATTATGGATGGCTCTCTGCACATGCCCATACATGAGCCAAGTGCGGCCAATACATCTATAGAGGTCATAGAAGGGGCTACGCTGGTGATCCCTCCTTCCAAACAAGGTCAGTCGCCGATAATCTTCGGTAGAGCTCAGCTATGGAAACCTACAACTGCAGACTCAAGCTCAGAGTCAGATGCTCCGCAGTTCTTCCATTATGCGCGGCCAGCCCGCCACATTATGAAGAAGATGGGATATAACTTGAAGCAGGGAGGCGGCCTAAACTTTGGAAAAGGGAGGCGCAGTCTAATGCGTAATTTTGTCCCGAAAGGGAAGCCTGCAAATTACTATGATAGTACACGCAGGGGGTTGGGTTACGTCACGCCCACATCATCAGTAACAGTTCAGGTCAAAGACGACGGACCAATTCCATCACAGTCGGCTTCATCCTCCGAGTGGGACTCCGATATCAGCATAGGAGAAATGTTCAAAGGCCTCGCCGCGAATATGACTTCAAGCAGTCAATTGGAACCTGCGGAAGCTGCCAATGATGAACCATGGGCCCAGCAGTTAAGCCTCCAATGGAAAAAATGGTTCGAACTGCGTGAGCCGCCTACTGAAGACAAGGTGATGCAGGTCAATCTGGGAGTCAAGATCATCCCAAACCCATCTTTATAAGTGAAAGCCTATCACTTATAGAAAAGGAAGAATTGATAATGCTCGTAAAAGAGTATATAGATGTCTTCGCCTGGAGCTACGAAGACATGCCTGGACTTGATCCACAAGTCGCTATGCACCGACTAAACATCAAGCCCGACGTTAAGCCAGTCAAGCAGCAACAACGTCGGTTCCGCCCAAACATCATGGAGGCTATTGAAGCCGAAGTTCATAAGCTCATCGCTTGTGGCTTCATCCGGGAGGAACAACATCCAGATTGGGTGGCTAACATAGTCCCCGTCCTCAAGAAGAATGGGAAAATACGGATCTGCATCGACTACCGTGATCTCAATACGGCTTGTCTCAAAGATAAGTTCCCACTGCCCATCACCGACGTCATGATTGACAACACATGCGGGTTCGAAAGGATGTCTTTCATGGACGGCTTTTCAGGGTACAACCAGATTAAGATGTATCCCGACGATGAGAAGCATACTTCGTTCCGAACACCATTGGGGGTATACTGCTACACCGTAATGCCCTTCGGACTGAAGAACGCCGGAGCAACCTATCAGCGGGCAATGAGTATGATCTTTCGCGACCATCTCCAAAAAACGGTGGAGTGCTATGTTGATGACATCGCCGTCAAAAGCCGCAGCAAAGATGAACATCTTCGCGATCTGAGAACGATGTTCGATATAATGCGGGCTCATCAGTTGAAAATGAACCCGACAAAATCCTTTTTAGGAGTATCCAGCGGCAAATTCCTTGGGTTTATTGTCACATCAAAAGGAATTCATCTTGACCCAGACAAGGTCAAAGCTATTCAGAGCATGCCTCCGCCAAGGAACCTCAAAGAGCTTAGAGGCTTGCAAGGCAGGCTGGCCTATATCAGAAGATTCATCGCAAATCTCTCAGGCCGCTGTCAACCGTTCACCCGTCTCATGAAAAAGGGTACTGCCTTCATATGGGATCAAGCTTGTCAAGAAGCTTATGAAGACATTAAGAGGTATCTCACAAAACCTCCAGTCTTAGTGGCCCCTACATCAGGAAAGCCATTCTTACTTTATGTAAAAGCTCTGGATTATTCCCTCGGCGCCCTCCTCGCTCAAAAGGACGACAATGGCCATGAGCAAGCCATTTATTACCTGAGCAGAACTCTCATAGGAGCGGAATCTCGCTACAACCCTATTGAGAAAGAGTGTTTAGCTCTCGTCTTCGCTGTCCAGAAGACACGACATTATCTGGTTGGCCAAACCATACATGTCATCTCCAGGGTGAACCCTTTACGTCTTCTCATGACGAAGCCAGGGTCGTTGAACTCAAGATTGGCTAAATGGGCACTGCTATTGTCCCAATATGACATGACCTTTACCCCTCAAAAGGCGGTTAAAGGTCAAGCCCTTGCAGAGTTCTTGGCTGCGCATCCAGTTCTGGAACATTCAAAGCTTCACGAAGACATCCCTGATGAGGTCTTCGAATCTAATGCAACCTCAGTAGAGGAAGTGTGGCAGATGTTCTTCGACGGAGCATCACGGATGGGCCCCAAAGGCAAGATTATTGCCGGAGTGGGGGTTGTGTTCATCTCCCCACAGGATCATATCCTTCCCAGGGCATTCTCCTTGACAGAGTCATGCTCTAACAATGTAGCGGAATACAATGCCCTGCTCATTGGTCTCCAGCTCGCCCATGGAATGGGGGTACGCTACCTTGAAGCTTATGGCGATTCAAAGCTGATCATTAGCCAGGTAAAAGGCGAATATGAAGTCCGCCATGAGGACTTGGTGCCTTACTATCATACAGCCATCGAATTGGCTAGCCTATTTGAAGGCTTCTACATCGGGCATGTGTCTCGATCTCAGAACACCAAGGCGGATGCTCTCGCTGCATTAGCGACAACGCTAGCCTTGCCAGCCGACACCGAGTATCACCTCACAGTCGCAACCCGACATCTTGTATGCTCTAAGCATATGCTGAAAATCCAAGAGGTCCATAATGTCTCTGCAGACCTCGAGCCGAGGGATTGGCGCTTCCCTCTCATTGACTATGCTCTGCACGGATTGCTCCCTGACGATCCTAAAGAAGCGGCGTCCATCAGACGAAGGTCCCCCCGTTTCTATTACGATCCTACCTTGAAGACACTTTACCGTCGTTCATATGACGGTGTCCTCCTCCGTTGTCTCTCTCATTCAGAGGCACAGGAAGTGCTTAAAGAAGCACATGACGGCATTTGTGGAGCCCACCAGCCGGGTCCGAAGCTTAAAGACAGGCTACATCGGCTTGGGTACTATTGGCCAACTATGATAACCGACGCCATCCAATATGCGCGAAGGTGCAAGGCATGTCAGATTCACGCTGACTTTATACACCAGCCTTCGGAGTTGCTCCACCCTACTGCTGCTTCATGGCCATTTGAAGCGTGGGGAATTGATGTCGTAGGGCCAATCAGCCCCTCTTCGGCAAGAGGTCACCGGTTTATCCTAGCAATAACCGATTACTTCTCAAAGTGGGCAGAGGCCATACCGTTGGCCGAAGTCAAAACCTCCAATCTGGTTAGCTTCATCAAACACCATGTCATCCATCGATTTGGTGTCCCCAGGCGGATCATCCACGACAATGGTCCTCAATTCATAAGCCAAGGATTCTATCGGTTCTGCGATAAATACCGAATTCAGAATATGGCTTCAACAGCTTACAATCCTGCCGCCAATGGTTTAGCAGAAGCATTCAACAAGACAATCATCAAGCTGCTCAAGAAGTTTGTCTCCTCGAACAAGCGAGATTGGGACGAAAAGCTCGGTGAATGCCTTTGGGCCTACCGGACTACGGTTCGGACACCGACAGGCAATACGCCTTTCTCCCTGGTATATGGGTGCGAAGCGGTCATCCCATTGGAAATCCAGGTGCCATCATTGCGAGTAGCCCTGACTACTAAAATGACATCAGAAGACAATGATCGCCTGCGTCTTCAAGAGCTCGAAGCCCTGGACGAGAAGCGGCTGCAAGCTCAGCAACACATCGAGCTATATCAGGCTCGGATGTCAAAAGCCTTCAATAAGAAGGTTAAGCAAAGAACCTTCCAGAAAGGAGATCTGGTCTTAGCCGTCAGACGACCGATGATTATGACGCACAAGACCAAAGGCAAATTTCAGCCTAAATGGGAAGGACGTTTGTGATAGAGACAGTCTATTCAAACGGAGCATACCGCCTTATGACTGCAGATGGCGACCTCCTCATGATGCCAATCAATGGCAAATTCTTAAAGAAGTACTATCCTTAATCAAGGATCCTGCTCTCGATCAAGTTAACATTACACCTCTGATCGAGATCCGCGCGTCCGGAATGCGCACAAAGAGAGCCTCTCTCTTTCTCCAAGCATATCAAATCTGTTGGTAGCTGGGGGTTTGCTTAAAATCCCAAGGGACCTGCTCCCACTTGATTCCCTCTCCAGAATCACTTACCAATTCTCATCCATAGAATGGTAAGACCACATATTCCGCTGTTACGTTAACATTAAACCTATGACAGCAGTCCTCTCATTTCTCTCTCCGAGAGAATGAGACCTCCAAAGTCACTTACCAATTCTCATCCATAGAATGGTAGGACCACACATATTCCGCTGTTACGTTAACATTAACCTATGACAGTGATTTCCTCATTTCTCTCCGAGAAGACGAGACCTTTTCCAAATCCAATCCGACTTTTGAACTTGGTGGCTTCTCAACCAGTTATGTCATTGCGACCTCTGAACTGGCAGATAGCCGAGTTTCATCTGTCATTGAGCTTAGTGGCGTCTTAATCGGTTATGTCATTGCGACCTCTGAACCAGTAGACAGCTAAGTCTCAACCTTGAGTCCTGTTGACATTTACAAAAGACAGGTCTCGATACTTGTTGACATTTACAAAAGACAAGTATCACCTATTTTGAGCTTGGTGGCTTCTCAACCAGTTATGTCATTGCGACCTCTGAACTGGCAGATAGCCGAGTTTCATCTGTCATTGAGCTTAGTGGCGTCTTAATCGGTTATGTCATTGCGACCTCTGAACCAGTAGACAGCTAAGTCTCAACCTTGAGTCCTGTTGACATTTACAAAAGACAGGTCTCGATACTTGTTGACATTTACAAAAGACGAGTATCACCTATTTTGAGCTTGGTGGCTTCTCAACCAGTTACGTCATTGCAACCTCTGAACTGGCAGAAAGCCAAGCCCCTATCATTGAGCTTGGTGGCGTCTCAATTGGTTATGTCATTGCGACCTCTGAACCAGCAGACAGCTAAGTCTCAATCTCGAGCCCTGTTGACATTTACAAAAGACAGGCCTCATACTTGCTGACATTTACAAAAGGCAAGTATCTTCACTCCAGCCCCGCAATGGGCTAACCTCGAGACTGGCAACATCTCAATTGGTTATGTCATTGCGACCTCTGAACCAACAGACAGTCATGTCTCATTATCCAAACAGCAGAAGTCAAAAGGAAAATTTTCTATTAAAGCCAAAAAGATGGGATACATGGAGGAGCATATACAATGGCCTACAGGCGTATATGGTAAGATCGAATCCGATCCCCGAGCAAGCTAGCCTCGTTCTCCTGTCATCAGCAGCCTGGGCCAGCGCCTGTGATCTCAGCTCGGCCTCATCGAAGTCCACCGCCTGAGCCAGACGAGCCTCGACCTCCGCCAAAGTCGCCCTCTGTGACGACTCCTGCCGCGCCAGTTCCTCACTCTGAGCCCTGAGCTGCTCAAGCCGCGCAGTCTCTTCATGACGCATCTGTGTAGCTTTGGATAAGAGGAGATTTGCCTTCCGGATCATCTCTTCGGCCCTCTTAACCTTATCTTCGGCATCAAGAAGAGCACTGGTGGAAGCGTCAATTGCACTCCCAACCTCTACTTGCTCTGTCTCCAAGGACTTCAAGTCAGAGGAGATAGCCTCAGCAGCCTCTTGAGCGGCGAGCTGAGCCTCGCGCCTTTGGGCAACGAGATGTGTGAGCCGTTCATCAGCCAAAGACGCTGCGTCTGAACGATAGAGACGGCGCCATTCCTCCACGTCCTTCTCAAGGTCATCTACCAGGAGTTCCAGAGCAGTAGCTTGATGGTACCCCTCAAAGTCTCGAATGCAATCAATACCTCGGGAGAGGACCACCTTCAGCTTCGAAAATGGCACAGGCGAGCCTTTCAAGACTAGACCGATAGTCTGCTCCAAATTGTTATAGAAGCTATCGACCAGATTACCTATGAAGTCATTCTCAGCTTCATCAATCTTTGGTAGAGGGACAACCTCGGAGCAGTCTACCAGCCCGGCCGACACCACCGCAGAAGAAGAAGCGGGAACATCAACAGCAGCAGGACAAGCCAAGGACGATCTCGGCGGAGTCCTCATCGAAATTAATACACCAGCCACCGCGAGGGAAGGGCTGGCAACTACCTCTGGAGCAACAGGCTCAACCACCTGAGTTGGGGAGGCAGGGCTGGTGATCACCCTCAACTCCATACTCGCCGGCATCTCACTCGGGAGTGAAGGCATCTGTGGGACTGTCGTCTCCACAACCCCCGACCTCTCAGTTGTCATGGGCTGATAAGAGGGGAGGTCGCCATACAGCGCGTCCAACACAGCAGCATTCGCCGCGGTCGAAGCACTCGACTCGCCCTCTAACCTCTTAGGAGAACCCTCCGCTTCCTTCGAAGCTGATGCACCTTGGGGACGAATACCTGCAACAAAACCAAGGTAAAAAAGGAGACGCAGCAAACAGGCGAAGACCAAGAGATCGTAGTCATACCGAAGGCCGATGTCACCTCGTCAGCCGCATCGGAATCCAAGGGTCCCATCGGAAAGTTCTTACCAGACTCGACGTAAATGGCCGGCCCGCTCTCGCCCGCCGAGTCCCCTGCAGACCACTCAACAGAGCTTGATTCCACAGAACTTCCTTTGGAGGTCCCAACACCCGAAGGACCGACATCAGCTGCGCCACTCCCAGACTCTTGCGAGTGAGCGGAAGAGCTAGCTGCAGCCCTATAAGTGAACAGGGGATCGTAGTGTTCCCCTTGCTCTCCAACTGCCTCAGCTCCTGCAACAAAAAGCAAATGATGAGTTATTTAAAGTGCGCTGAAGGCATATTAGATGGGGCCAATCTTACCAGTAGTCGGTTCAGCAACCGACGGCTCAGCCACTAATGGAGCAGCAGAAGGAAGCGCAGTAGAGGGTTCGCCCTCTACCACAATTGTAGGAGCATGGCGACGGGGCTTCTTCGCCAACGACTTCCTACGGGATCCACTCCCACGTTTCCTCTTGAAGTGGACATCAGAATCCTCTTCTTCCACTTCTTCCACATGTCGTGGGGGAGCTGTCCCCACCACGCCGGAGCCGGCTTCACAGGTGTCAGCTTCACGGACATCAGCTCCTGTCCCTACCTCAAAGCGAGGGCTCCCTGCATCAGAAGCCTCGCTATCATCCACAGCGATGAACTCCTCTATGCCAGGGACACGGACTCGTTTACCCTCCTTCTTCTCAGAAGCCTTCTGCCTCATCCGATGAGCAATCAATCTCACACCCGAACTATTGGCATTGAATCCAGGAGGCGTGGAATTCGAAGCCGCATACCATTGGCAGAAGCACAAGGTCGTCCGAAGGCCGGGATCTCTCAACGGCGTGCGTAGCCGCGCCCCAGTGCCATCTGCAGTAAAGAACCGCCAGGCACGAGCCCCATCAATGAGGCTCCCCATGAAATTCAAGTCCGGATTTGGGTTGCCCACGTACAGCTGGTCATACCCGAATTGGCGGGCAAACCGGCTCGGAACGTAGGGTTCCAGGTAGCAGGTGTCCCCACTCCTGAACAGCAAATGCGAGGGCCGGATGCTGACCAGCCACTCGAAAACACCTCGACTCATGGGAGAGTCACTCGATTCCGCATCATGGAATTCCTCATTGTACCCCGCATCCCGCATGCGAGGAAAACAGCGGAACAGGCTGTAAGCGTCATAACGGCGTACTAACTTACGGGCCTCAGCCACGTAGATCTTCTGCCATGAACAGCCCTCGAAGCGGCGGAGAAGTGCCGTTCGAACACCCTGCGGAGGATCCGCCCCAGCTCCAATCAAAGCAGGGCAGTGCAAGGCGAACCACGCCATCAAGTAGGTATACGGTAAACCTACCCTAGGATTGGGTCCGTCACAGGGCAGGACGGCACCCTTTCCTCTCCTCGACACCGATGGTCTGCAGAAAGCCTCCGTTAGCGCACGAAGGCCCCTCTGGATACAGCACACCATAGCCGGGAGAAGACCCAGACGGTGGCCATGGACCAAGCGCACAGCCGGCAGCAAGACATTCGGGTGGACAATGTCACCCGAGGAAGACGGCACCACACATTTCTTTAACCAGATGGTTAAGAAACGGCCAGCAGCGCCTTCCGAGACATAGGCCGACGAGCCTGGTGGTGAAAGCTCCGAAGGACATCACCTTCCTCAAAAGGACCATCATCTTCAGTCACGACGATGTCCTTTTCGGCATGCGCCTCCATCCGGGCCAAGATGTCCCCTTCAGCAACTCCGCAATGAGCAGCTTCAGGCGCACTCTTCATGTCCGGGAACAGATAGTTCCCCCAGCTCTTTAAGCTCTTCGAGCTACTCTTGCCACCAGTGTGGATGCTGGAACAAATGTGCAAGTGGCACATCAATTCCCGGTAAGTCTCAAGCAAAGCGGGCTCCTGCTTCTCCAGCAGAGCCAACTCCGCTTCACAGGGAAAGTACTCTTCGTACGGAAGAGACCCAAAAGGCAAGGCAGAGATTTCCCACATCTCATGCAGAGCCATGCCCAATTCACCAACTGGGGTGAAGAAGGTCCCCGAGGCAGGGCAGTATAACTCAAGGATGGCGTAGAAGCACGCCACCTTCATATCAATGCCGTAGCAGGTCGCCCTGACGGCCTCATGGAGGTTTAACTTCTCCAAGTCCTTCCCGAAATTAGCAAGGACATAGTTGGTCAACTCCGCCCACCATGTCTTGGGAGGATGAACCCAACCAGGGGTCCTGAAGTCAGTAGCGGGGTAATTCCCGCCAACTGCGCAGAATTGGGCGCCAAAAGTCTGCGCCACAGCCGGATTCTCTCCCACTGGAAGTTCTCGCGATACCTTCCCAGGGTACAGCCCCATTATGCCGCGAGGAGGGCCCGCCCTGAATAGCCGGACTGATATGACAATCTCCCGACATGGACAGATTCAGCACTTCGGCTCACACTCCACGCCATCTTCCGAACCTGAGTCACAGCCGCGAAGGAGGACAAAGGGAAGTGTCGCTTAGTGGACGGAAGATAAGATTTCTCGCCATCCAACTAAAAATCCACTGCCCTTCACCGGCCTGCAACTGGCGATCGGAATCAGGCGCAGCATCCCCGAACATGAAGTCAGGCTTTCTGTAAGTCTGACGGTCGACATCCTCAAGCGGAGCAGTGGTTAAGATACTCCGCATGGTCTGCGGATGACCGCCTTGGATGAGCGTATCCCGGACAAGGGAGCTCCGCTCACTGAATAAAGAAGCCTCTCCATGGAACTGCAGGCTGAGGCTACCACCTGCTCGCCTGGATAACCCAAACAGATTGTTCGGGATACCGGAGGCGTAATGCACTGCAAAAACAGAAATGAGCTATGATTAGTTATCAATCAAGTGGATATGAAAATACAAAAATTCACTAAGGCATAGCCTCGCTCAGCGAGAAAAGCCAGCAAGGCGATAGCTTCGATGAAGCTTGATCTCGTGGATGAAACTGCATCTTCGCAGGAAGAAATCCGAAGCACCAACTTCGCGTAAACAGGAAGTGGTATAGCCCTGAGGGCTGATGTCATCAAAAGGGCATTATGGTCAAAAGTCATCATGACTGAGAGGACTTATTCAAGTCCTTTTCCTCAAACAGTACGGAGATGGCCCAAGTTATGGCTTCGTGCGAAAGCCCAAAGAAGAACTGTTCAGTTCTGAACTCCCTGGTGCAAGCAAAATAGGGAAATTAAGGGAAACGAGTTCCCTGATAAGGACAGATCATATTCGATCATCCTAATGGTCAAATATCGACTCCAAAGGAGCAAGACCACCATCTCTAAGAAGAGTCTCTTACCAGCGACAGGTCGCTCAATGACCGGAGGAGGAGGGCCCTCCGCTGCAGAAGTCGCTGCTTCCTTTCCCGCTCGTCTTTTGGGCGCCATCGAAGAAATGCAAGGGTTCTCAAAGAACTCTGAAGCAAAGAAGGAGGAAGGAGAGGAAAAGACAGAAATTTCTCTGAAAAAGGAGATCTTTTCCATGTTCAGCCCGATCGGGCTTTTATAGGCCAATCAGCGCCTAAATCGAGGCCTCGAAAAAAGGGCACATGCCGCCGTTTCGAATTAATTCGAAACAGTGCCCAAAGCGCCTGAGGCGCTTTCCCAAAGAGCGACGGTTCAACCCCACTAAAGGGTTAACTCCGCACAGGAGCAAAGTGCGGACTTCGCACAATCCTTCAAGGACTTCGCCAGGAAGCTTACCTTAGCCCTCTAAAAAGGTGCTATGTCCTTAGCTCCGCACACAGTTTAGCCCAGCTATGGCCAAACTCTCAGTGAAAGCAAGCAAAAAATCAGATGATCGGAAGATGAACTTTCATTGATTTAACAGGAAGGGTACATTGATATTACATCAAAGCTGTGTTTTATACAATACATCCAGTTGCCCAACAGGATCATTTGAGGCATACAAGCGGTTTTATCTGCTTTCAAACCAAATCAACGGGACAGGAAAGGCCTTCCTCCGGCACAAGGCCGTAACCCTTCGCATATGAACAGATGGTGCCACAAGGACACGGTCATTTTTCTCCACAAAATGGCAGATCTTGCCAGGCCATTTCTGTTGAAGCCTGGCAATAGAAACCTATCGCCGCCAACACGATAGATCACGTATAATGGGAATCGGCAGTGATACCAGTGATCTAACAGGCGCGATGCCCACTTTTCCGAAGTGGATCGCCATCAAAGGCCACCAAAGTTGAAAGTCGGCAATGGTGCCGGTGATCCCACAGGCGACGCCCACTATCTTGAAGCGGATCATCTCCGGTAAAAGCGGCAGCCAGCCTCACCTCAGAACGAATCATCACAGATAAGAGGCTGCCAACAGCCTCTGGGACGCGCACCCGCTGCCCCGAATTGTTCCTCCTGCTTAAAAGTAAAGCTTCAACCGGGAAGCATAAGGCAATTTTATGGCTTCTTCCATCAAGTCACCAGACTGGCAAGCATAGCTCGCTGCAAGGCAAATTGGAGCAAGTTAGCAGTCAAGCACAGAAAGAGCTGCAAAAACATTAAGTCAGATTCTTCAGCGGCAAAGTGATCCGACTTCAGTCAAAGCAGAGGATAAGCCCCGCCTGCGCAGCAACCATGGGCTGGCTCAGCAAACGCCAAGTCCTAGCCTCGCCTATACGGCAAAGTCAGACTGATCTTGTGAGATACAGTCTCAACATTCACCAATATGGCAAGACTGGCTCAACTATTGAAGAGGCCAAGTCCCAAGTCCTGCCTGCACAGCGGACTTAACAAGCAATGGTCTTTCTGATCAAATCAAGACGATGGCTTCGCAGAAAGCCACGATGAGACCCTTCTCTGCAGCAGCCAATTGCAAGATGAAGAATAAGGGAAGCTAATCCCTGAAGCGAGCTGTCAAAGCTAAGTCAAGGGAGATGAGTTCCCTAAAAGCGGTGAAGTCTTTGAATGATCAAGACTTACTGGTCCTTGGCCGGTTAGACAACCAGAGTGGGCTTTCCCACTAATTCAGAGATCTGAGTATCTCTCTCAACCAAGAGAAGAGAAAACAAGCAGGCCATTTCTCTTCAGAGGACCTCAAGTGTCCTATTTATAGGCCCCATGGCCTGAGCTCTCTCACCTCAAGCGTGGAAGCTCGAGTGCATTCAAGGCATTTATTGCGCCTTGATGGAAGGGACGGTTTTCCCTTGGAACCGTGCAAAAGGAGAAAACGTCTCCCTCATAAAAGGCACTTATGGCGCCTTGAAAAAGGGGAAACATCCTCCTTTGGTAAGGTGCGACCGGAGAATATCTCCCTCGAACGGCGCGAAAGGAGAAATGATCCTCCTCGTAAATCAGCCCATGGCAGTTGGCCTCAGAAAAGCAAGAAGAGTTCCAAAGCGAACCTATTTCTGGAAGCCCAGATGCGGAGCTACCCGCACGCAAACGCGAAGCGACTCGCGGATCTGCACGATTCTTCGGCGAATCTATCTCAAAGCAGGATTGGAAGCGAAGTTGAACTCAACCATCATGGCGATGTTCATACTCCACACCACCATCACAGCAGTTCAAAGTATTTCGAAGTCTGGGCTATTGCAGACTTTCGAAAACTTTAAAGGGGGTCTTGTTGACACTTAAAAAAGACAAGATTCTCATTGGTCCGAACAATGTCTAGCAACAGACGAGCTGAAGACCAGTTTTCACCCACTTCCAAGGGACGAGGAAGCAACTTGGACTCCACTGATCCAACAAGCAGAACAGTGAACCCGGATTGTTTCTAAACAGACCTCAGCAGGTCTAAGATGCTAACATTTAGCATTACATTAGCCCAAGGAGATAGCCTCGATTGAGAGGCTAGCATCATCCAACTTCGCCAGGAAGCTAATTGACAGCTTCGCCGAAAAGCCTCTTTTCGAATCTCGCCAAGGATTGCCTTTAGCTCCGCTATGAGCTTCAAAGCGCGCAGCTCCGCTATTGATCTACTACGGTCAACCTTTGACCAATCAAATCTCCTGATGAGATTGGATTCAAACAAATCAAATCCAATCAGGATTCAAATATGGCAGGTGATTGCCACAATCTCTTGACTCTCTTGAAACGAGTAAGAGGATCAAGGAGAAATCCTCCAACGATATGGAAAGGATCATAACAAATCGGAAAGATCAACCGACTTGCCATTTTCTAGCTCCGCAGAAGCTATTTTAGCCTCGCAGCAAGGCTACTTTCTAAATTCAAACAGATTCGGTTCAATCTGTTTCCATATCTTTAAAAGAGACGATTATACCCTTGCTCTCCCTATAAATAGCCCACCAGGGGTACAAGGAGAGGGGATCGATCAATCGAGAGAGATCGAGGAGATCGGGAGAGACTTCCAGAAAAAAAAAAGAGAGGACTCCACAAGCAGAGGCTTCTTTACAACACACCGTGCGTTCTCGAATTCAGAGACTCTTTAGAGAAATATTTCTCTCTTCAGGGTGGCGATACCCTAACAACCCCCTTTCCTCAAGGAATTTCCGGAACCAGGCGAGAAGGAATTCCTCACAGAAGGCGGTCTTTTGAGAAGTAGCAAGAGGGTTCTACCAACCCTCTATTCTCTGATTCCCGGAACCAGGCGAGAAGGGAATCTATTCGCTCGCATCGTCAAAGGGACAAAGTGGTCGCGCGCTGACCAGACTCCTATCGGCACACTTCTCCAGAATCTCTGAGGAGATCTACTTGTAATCTTTTTAAGAATACTTGTAATTTAGCTCCTCAAATTTTTTTTTTATAAGTTTTCCCCTTTGCAAACATAATGGAAAACATAGTCTCAATCTGTATCATTTCATACTTGTATCGTCTTGAAGATGTAATGTAGAAGAGACGGGAATCAACTATTATAGGCTATGCGCTGACTGCCTCCACTTCAAGGTAACATCGTCACTACAGATTCAAGATAAGTATTTGGCAAGAGGAGGTAAGCATTTCTTTTAGGTTTTCTTTTTTTTTCTTTTAACTTTTAGTTTATATTACCAACACCACAATCTCCCAACTCTTTTATTACTCTTTTTAATTTCTTTATATAAATTCATTTTTCATTTTCTCCACCTTCTCAATCTACCACTTTCTTCTTAACTTAACTATAACTTATTTTTCTTTTTCTTTTCAAGAATTAAAAGAAGATCTTTAACTATTGATTGTAACTTAAAAGAAAACTCACTCAAAAGCTTTAATCGCCAGTCTCTCCTTATGGATCATGTCCCGCATTGCCACTTGCTATAGCGGTAGTATTGAACACTTGCACATTCTATTTTGTATATCTGAAATTTTGTATTTTGTGTGCAGGTTCAACTTCAATCAGATTTTGGCGCCGTTACCGGGGAAGGACGGTAAGTAATTCTCTTTTTAAGTTTATATTTTGGTTAACTTTCTTCTTTATTCTTGGTGTGTGTTGACACTCTAAAAAAGACAAGATTCCTGACTGGCCTGAACAATGTCTAAACTTGTTGACATTTACAAAAGATAAGTGACAGACAACCTGACGACCAGTTTTTACCCATCTCCGAGGGACAAATCAGCAACGTGGACTCTACTGATCCAGCGAAGCAGACAGTGAGCCCAGATTGTCTTTGAAGATGCCTAAGAAGGTCTAAGATGCTAGTTAGCTTAACACTTAGCATCACATAAGCCCGAGGGGGATAGCCTCACTTGAGAGGCTAAGTTTGTCCAACTTCGCCTTGAAGATGTTCAAAGCTCTATCAGTGAGCTAACTTACAGTTTCGCCTGAAGTGCTCGGTTAACTCCGCAGAGAGTTACCTTCACTCGAAATCATACGCAACCGCGCAGAAGGATGGAAGCTTTGCCACAGATGTTTATCCAGCTCCGCTAAAGAGCTTTCTTCTGACTTCGCCAGATGCTCCTTCCAGCTCCGATGTGAGCTCGACACGGCAGCTCCGCTGTGGGTCTTTTATGGTCAACCTTTAACCAATTAAATCTCCAGATGAGATCAAATCTATTCAAGATAAGATCTAATCTAATCGAGATCAAATCTGAGATTAAATTTGACAGTTGTTTACCATAATCTCTTGACTCTCCTAAAACAGTAAGAAGATCAGGGGAGATCTTTCAGTTATTTGGAAAGAATCAAAACAGATCAGGAGATCGACGCTACCTGCTATTCCTAGCTTCACAGAAGCTGATTCTAGCCTCGCAGCAAGGCTACTTTCCAGATTTAAACAGATTGATTCAATCTGTTTCTAGATTTTCAAGGGACAATTATACCCCTACTCTCCTTATAAATAGCCCATCAGAGGCACAAGAAGAGACACGCATAGACACACGCGCACAGGCAAAAGAGACACACAGAGAGAGACGGCTAAACAGAGATCTATTCTCTTACTTCTAAGAATTCAAAGAATTCAGAGAATTGCTTCTATAATCAGGGTGCTGATACCCTAAGATCTTCCTCTTAAGGAATCTCCGAAACCAGGCGAGAAGAAATCCCAAGTGGAGGCAATTTTGAGAAGTAACAAGAGGGTTCACCCTTCTATTCTCCGATTCCCCGAATCAGGCGAGAAGGGAATCCCATCGATCGCATCGTCAAAGGGACAAAGTGGTCGTGCGCTGACCAGACTCCTATTAGCACACTTCTCTAGAATCTCAGAGGAGATCTACTTGTAATCTTTTTTAGAACACTTATAATTTAGCTCCTCGACCCCTTTTTTGTAAGTTTTCCCTTTTTGCAAAATCAATGGAAAATAAGATGGCGACCCCGCTGGGGAACAGATTCTCCACTGTTGAGAATCAAGTGTCGCAATGCGACGAACAAACCTTCGGGTCTACTCCTGAATTCAAGGAAGCCGGTGTAGCCAGAGCCCCTCTGGCTAAATCTTCAAAGCAAGTCTCTGTGGAGACAGATAAGGCTCCCTGCGAGCCTACTATGGTCCTCTGGCGCAACAAGGAAGCAGGCCCGCAATGTAAGGGTCAAAATCTTCAGCCTGTCATCTTCGAAAACCTAGTCGTTCACTTCGACCAAGGAAAATTTGAAGAACTTCTCTCTGGGGGTGGTCCAATGCTCCATACATGAAAGCATAGAAAGGTCTCCATGGCCAAAGTTTCGGAGCAGAAACCGGAAGCAGAATCCTTCCAACACCTCCCAGCCTCGCGTGTGGCTAGTCAGGTTCCCTGCGAACCTAAGTCTCCTCTTTCAAAGTAGATGTGGAGGCCAAAGCAGAAGGCTCTGTATGAGGTTTCAGGCGCAACTACGCCACAAGTTCATCCCTCTCGTAAAGAAAAAGGCAAGATGCCTGCCTGCTTTGACGAGACTATTAGCCACGAAGTTACAACAGCGATGATGCCTTCGCCTAATTCAGGAGCAGTAACTCCTCGCGCCAGCCTCGTTCTTATGAGCGAAGCTACCGATGGTGTGCCAAGCACAGTACCTCAGGGTACGCATGGAGTTCGCAGCCGCGAAGTTGGAACCAAAGCACCACAGTGTGCTAAACTCGCTCTTCGTAGCGAAGCTAAGGGATTGCCCTTAAGTGCTGATGGCGGTGCTTATGCAGCTTCAGCGCCCAAGGGTATTTCCAAAGTTTTTAGCGCAAATTTAGATCCAAAGCACCATCTGGGGCTAATCACTTTCGCAACAATATTGCGGATAAAGCACCACAGCGTGCTTCGCTCCCCAGTTCATCAAGCGCTAAGCTCGCCCTTCGTAGCGGAGCTAAGAGATCGTCCCTAAGTGTTGACAGCGGTGCTTATGCAGCTTCAGTACCCAAGGACATTCCCAAAGTTCTTAACCGCGAAGTTAGAGCTAAAGTACTATTCAGTGCTAACTACCTCTGCAGTGAGGAAAAGAGCGGGGCATCACCCTATCCGCGATTCAACAGAGCCTCTGTGCTAAATCGTTTAGGCCCAACCGGGTCTGACTTGCGGGAATTCTTGATGAGCAAACGAAAGTCAGAATCTTTTCAAACTTCTCCCTCCTGTCAACAAGTGGGATGTCAGTTGGTGACAGTCCACTCAGTCCACTACCGGTTAGGACCAATCCCCGCCACTTCTCCAGGTCGACGATCAGTTTTTGATCGACTGTCGGTGCAAACTCCGGTGAAACATCGCAAAAGGAGCATATCACGGGATCTGCCTTCTGCATCCGTTAACATGATTGGAAGAGGACGAGAGCTGCGCAGGGGCAGACAAGCGTCCCATGACACTCCATACAGTTCCCCAGATCTGGATTATAGCCAGGCTTGGGCGAAGTCTTGGTTCGTGAAGAAGGAGTCTTCCAGAATACTAGATCTAGGGTTGCAATACCCTATAGTTATGAACAACCATCTTCCTCAACTGCAGTAACCTCACTAGAACCAATGAAAGGATTAGTCCAATAGTCTAATGAAGAGGACGAAGATAGTGGGTATGCCTCTTCGGCGACAGTCAGCTCGGTACGAATGGATAGAGTATCAGTGAATATGGCTGATAACAGTAATGATGACCTTCGTCGACGATTGAAAGTTCAGGAGCAAACTTCCAAGACCCAGCAAGAAGCTTTGGATAACATCCAACAGATGCTCGCTCAACTCCTCAATAACAGGAATAACAATGATTTCGGGAGTAACCATGATGAGGAAGCACATCTTAGCAATGAACAGCCAAAGACGGAGAAGCCAAAGGAAGTCTGGTTCGACCATGTCCTGAAGAAGCCTTCAGGCCTAGGGCTTGACACGCCCTTTCGTTTTGATATATTGGCCCAGCTGGCTAATATCCTGGCTCGTATTACCATACACGAGCTCCTTCGTCTCTCAAAAGAGACAAGAGAAGCACTCAGAGATGCACTAGCCAATTCAGAGTCATTCCTGACGTACATGCCAGAAATCCCTAAAGATGACGCCCAGTCTTCTTGCCCTGAATGCCATCATGTACAGTCAAAGGTACCCGCTATTACTTTCACAGCGGAAGATATGCTTCTAAAGGATAACAAGCACGATCGACCTTTGTACTACACCAGATACATCGGTTCAACATGCATTAAAAGGGTACAGGTTGATCCGGGGTCTGCACTCAGCATCATCCCCAAAAGGCTCCTCTACTTTCTTGGTATACCACTGTATAAGTTGTTCGCAACCACTACTGCAATATACGATTTTAATGTCAGGAGTATTCATCCACTTGGGAAAATTCGACTCCGTTGCCGAATCAGGAGCCTGAAGTCAGAAGTGATTGCTATGTCATTGACGCTGACACGTCATACAACTTGCTACTAGGACGACCGTGGATCCACGCCAACTGGACCGTTCCCTCCATTCCACACCAGTGCTTTAAATATGTTGAAGATGATGCAATAGTACGAACTGTCTTCGCTGAGAAGTAACCATTCAAAGGGGTGAAAAATTACTTTACTGACGCTCTCCTGTATCAAGAGACCGGTGAAACATCAAAAGAATCATTGCCGGACGATGATGATAGTGGCAATGAGGCGGATTCAGAATCTGAAGCACACATGCCAGCCATTTTGATTGGTGAACCAATTATAGCGTGTCTTAATAATTCCCAATGTAACACTCCTTCTGAAGATTAGGGCGAATGGGTAATTAATGATAATATTTCTTTTGATTATCCTGTGAGTGTTGGGTTGTTTGAATCCATTACGGATAGCTCTCTGCACATGCCTTTACATAAACCAAGCGTATCCGGTACACCCATGAAATCTGTAGAAGGGGCCGTTTTAGTGATCCCTCCATCCAAAGAAGGTCAGTTACCAATAATATTTGATAAAGTCCAATCACGAGGGTCTACAGCCACAGATTCAAGTTCGAACTCAGACACGCCATAATTTTTCCATTATACGCGACCAGCGCACCATATGATGAAGAAAATGGGGTACAACCTGAAGCATGGGAAGGGCTTGAATTTCAGAAAAAGAAGACGTAGTTTGCTGCGCAACTTTGTGCCAAGAGGGAAAACTGCAAATTACTATGATAACACACGCAGGGGGTTCAGATACGATACACCCACACCGCTAGCAACGGTTCAATCCAAGAATGACAAACCGATCCCATCACATTCTGCCTCTTCCTCCGAGTGGGACTCAAATGTCAATGTGGGAATGATGTTCGAGAATCTCACCGTTAATATGACTTCAACCAGTCAATTGGAGCCAGCGGAAGCTACTGACGAGGAACCATAGGCTCAACAATTAGATCTCCAATGGAAAAAGCGATTTGAATAAGTGAACCACCTACTGAAGACAAGGTGATTCAGGTCAATTTGGGTAGTCAAGATCACCCTAAACCCATCTTTATAAGTGAGAGCTTATCACTTATGGAAAGAGAAGAATTGATTGTACTCATAAGAGAGTATATAAATATTTTGCATGGAACTACGAAGACATGCCCGGACTTGACCCACAAGTAGCCATGCATCGTCTGAATATCAAACCTGATGCCAAGCCAGTCAAGCAGCAACAATTTCGGTTTCGTCCGAACATTATGGAGGCTATTGAAGTCGAAGTTCATAAGCTTATTGCATGTGGCTTCATACGGGAATAACAACATCCAGATTGGGTTGCTAATATCATTCCCGTCCTCAAGAAGAATGGGAAAAATACGGATCTGCATCGACTATCGGGATCTTAATACAGCTTGTCCTAAAGACGAATTCCCACTGCCCATCACCGATGTCATGATTGACAATACCTGTGGATTCAAAAGAATGTCTTTCATGAACGACTTTTCAGGGTACAATCAGATTAAGATGTATCCCGACGACGAGAAGCATACTTCATTCCGAACACCATTGGGGGTATACTGTTGCACTGTAATGCCCTTCGGACTATAAAATGCCGGAGCAACCTATCAGCGGGCAATGAACACAATTTTTCGCGATCATCTCTGAAAAACGGGTAGAATGTTATGTCAACGACATTGCTGTCAAAAGTCGCAATAAAAATGAACATCTTCGTGACTTGAGAACGATGTTCGACATAATGCGGGCTCATCAACTGAAGATGAATCCGACAAAATCCTTCTTGGGGGTTTCGAGTGGCAAGTTCCTTGGATTTATTGTTACATCAAAAGGAATTCATCTTGACTCAGACAAAGTCAAAGCCATTCAGAACATGCATCCACCTAGGAATCTCAAAGAGCTTAAAGGCTTGCAAGGTAGACTGGCTTATATTAGAAGATTCATCGCAAATCTCTCGGACCGCTGTCAACCGTTCACCCGACTCATGAAAAAGGGTGTTTCTTTTGTATGGGATCAAGCTTGTCAGGAAGCTTATGACGATATCAAGAGATATCTCACAAAATCTCCAGTCCTAGTGGCTTCCACATCAGGAAAACCGTTCTTGCTTTATGTAAAAGCTATGGACCATTCTCTTGGTGCCCTGCTTGCTCAAAAAGATGACAATGGTCACGAACAGGCTATTTATTATCTGAGCAGGACTCTGATAGGGACGAAATCTCGCTATAATCTTATTGAGAAGGAGTGCTTAGCTCTTGTCTTTGCCGTTCAGAAGACACGACATTATTTGGTCGGCCAAACCATACAAGTCATTTTCAGAGTGAATCCTTTGCGTCTTCTCATGACGAAACCAGGATCATTGAATTCAAGATTAGCTAAGTGGGCACTTCTTTTGTCTCAATACGACATGCTCTCTATCCCTCAAAAGGCAGTTAAAGACCAGGCACTCGCGGAGGTCTTTACTGCTCATCAAATTCCGAAAAACTCAAAACTTCATGAAGATATTCCAGATGAAGTCTTCGAATCCAATGTAACTTTAGAGGATGAAGTATGGCAAATGTTCTTCGATGGAGCATCATGAATAGGCCCTAATGGCAGGATCATTGCCGGCGTGGAGGTTGTGTTTATCTCTCCACAGAATCATATCCTTCCTAGAGCATTTTCTCTGACGGAATTATGCTCCAACAATGTAGCGGAATACAATGCTCTACTTATTGGTCTTCAGCTCGCCCACGGAATGGGGGTACGCTACCTTGAAGCTTACGGTGATTCAAAATTAATTATCAATCAGGTTAAAAGGGAATATGAGGTCCGTCACAAGGATTTGGTGCCTTATTATCACGCAGTCATCGAAATGGCTAATCTGTTTGATGGCTTTTACATCGGGCACGTATCTCGATCTTAGAATACTAAGGCGGATGCTCTTGCTGCGCTAGCAACAACACTAGCCTTGCTAGTCGACACCGAGTATCACCTTACGGTGGCGACTTGACATCTTATCTGTTCTAAATATATGTTAAGAACCAGAGAGGTCTATATTATCTCGACGGATCTTGAGCTGAGAGATTGGTGATTTCCTTTCATCGACTATGCTCTATATGGTCTGCTGTCGGACAATCCTAAAGAAGTGGCATCTATCAGACAAAGGTCTCTCCGCTTTTACTATGATCCAACTCTAAAGACACTTTACTGTCGTTCGTACGACAGTATCCTCCTCTGTTGCCTTTCTAATTCAGAGGCACAGGAAGTGCTTAACGAAGCACACGACGGCATATGCGGAGCTCATCAGCCAGGTCCAAAACTCAAAGACAAATTGCACAGGCTTGGATATTATTGGCCAATTATGATAGCCGATGCCATCTAATATGCACGAAGGTGTAAAGCATGTCAAATTCATGCAGACTTCATACACCAGCCTCTGGAGTTGCTCCACCAAACTGTTGCTTCATGGCCATTTGAAGCATAGGGAATCGATGTCGTAGGGCCAATCAGCTCCTCTTCGGCAAAAGGATACCGGTTTATCCTGGCAATAACCGATTACTTTTTAAAGTGGGCAGAAGCCATACCACTGGTTGAAGTCAAAACTTCCAACGTGATTAATTTCATCAAACACCATGTCATCCATCGATTTGGTGTCCCTAGGCGGATCATCCATGATAACGGTCCCAAATTTGTAAGCCAGGTATTCTTTTGATTCTGTGATAAATACCGAATTCAGAATGTAGCTTCAACAGCCTATAATCCCGCCGCTAATGGCTTGGTGGAAGCATTCAACAAAACAATCATTAAGTTACTCAAAAAGTTCGTCTCCTCGAATAAGCGAGATTGGAATGAGAAACTTAGTGAATATCTTTGGGCCTACCGAACTACGGTTCGGACCCCGACAGGAAATACGCCTTTTCCCCTGGTATACGGGTGTGAAGCAGTCATACCGTTAGAAATCTAGATGCCGTCATGACGAGTCGCTTTAATGACTATGATCACATTAGAGGACAATGATCGGTTGCGTCTTTAAGAGCTCGAAGTCTTAGATGAGAGGCGATTACAAGCTCAGCAGCACATTGAGTTGTATCAAGCTCGGATCTCGAAAACCTTCAATAAGAAGGTCAAACAAAGAGTCTTCCAGAAAGGAGATTTGGTTTTAGCCGTCAGACGACCAATGATCATGACTCACAAAATCAAAGGCAAATTTCGATCCAAATCGGAGGGACCGTTTGTAATAGAAACAGTCCATTCAAACGGAGCATATCGCCTTATGACTTCAGATGGTGATTTACTCATGATGCCGATCAATGGCAAGTTTCTAAAGAAGTATGATCCTTGATAAGGATCCTTCTCATGATCAAGTTAACATTACACCTCTGATCAAGACCTTCAAATCCAAGATACACAGAAGGAGCGCCCTTCTCTTCCTCCAAACGAGATCATACAACCATGAACCAGTAGGAAGCTGATCATACACTGGTTGTCTCAAAGAAGAATCAAGGTTACACATACATTAACCAAATGATCCAACACCTTTAACGGTTAAGGATAGAGAAAAATGTTGTCCTTTAAGCCTAACATAAGTCCTTGATAACTCATCATGCTGAGGGGAATAGTATGGTTAGCCCAACTCAAACGGTAGTTAGTAAAAGGCATATCAAACCCGTTGACAGCTGAGGATTTGCTAAAAATTCTAAGGGACCTGTTCCCATTTGATTCCCTCTCTAAAATCACTTACCAAGTCTCATCCGTATAATGATAAGACCACATATAAAGAACGTCCGATCCACTCGAATTACTGCTATGTTCAAACACCTCTAACAGTAAACGAATCTCTCCGTCAAGTTAATACTACACTTTTGACCAAAATTGCTCATACCACAAATCCATTTCGCTGTTAAGTTAATATTAAACCTATGACAGTGAACTCCTCATTTTTCTCAATGAGAACGAGACCTTTTCATGCTATATTTAACACTACACCTCTGGCATCTATTTCGCTGTTAAGTTAACATTAAACCTATGACAGTGATCTCCTCGTTTTTCTCAGTGAGAACGAGACCTTTTCATGCTATATTTAACTCTACACCTCTAGCATCTATTTCACTGTTAAGTTAACATTAAACCTATGACAGTGATCTCCTCGTTTTTCTCAATGAGAACGAGACCTTTTCATATGTTTAACACTACACCTCTGGCATCCATTTCGCTGTTAAGTTAACATTAAGCCTATGACAGTGATCTCCTCATTTTTCTCAATAAGAACGAGACCTTTTCATGCTATGTTTAACACTACACCTCTGACATCTATTTCACTGTTAAGTTAACATTAAACCTATGACAATGATCTCCTCGTTTTTCTCAGTGAGAATGAGACCTTTTCATGTTATGTTTAACACTACACCTCTGACATCCATTTTGCTGTTAAGTTAACATTAAACCTATGACAGTGATTTTCTCGTTTTTCTCAATGAGAACGAGACCTTTCATGCTATGTTTAACACTGTACCTCTGACATGCGTATCTTTTTGTCTAGTTAACATTACACCTCTGACAAATTGCTTTCCAAATTCCTACAAAGTTCTTTTGTCACATTAACATTACATCTCTGACATATGAACTTCTATGGAATTCATTTCTTAGCTCCCCAGGAAGTTTCTAAGTCCCACTCAGTCTTTAGTGGACTTCTTGGATGGTTACGTTAACAATATCTTTTAAGTCCCGACAAAATTTTGAGCTTGGTGGCTTATCAATCGGTTATATCATTGCGACCTTTGAACCAACAGATAGCCAAGTCTCATCTTTTAGTCCGGCAAGAACTATTTCTTTGTCATCATATGACAAAATTTTAAGCTTGATGGCTTCTCAATCGGTTACATCATTGCGATCTATGAACCGGCAGATAGCCAAGTCTCATCTTTCAGTCCGGCAAAGACTATTTCTTTGTTATCATATAACAAAATTTTGAGCTTGGTGGCTTCTCAATCGGTTATGTCATTGCGACCTCTGAACCGACAGATAGCCAAGTCTCATCTTTCAGTCCGGCAAGAACTATTTTTTTGTCATCATATGACAAAATTTTGAGCTTGGTGGCTTCTCAATCGGTTATGTCATTGCGACCTCTGAACCAGCAGATAGCCAAGTCTCATCCTTCAGTCCGGCAATGACTATTTCCTTGTCCTCATATGACAAAATTTTGAGCTTGGTAGCTTCTCAATCGGTTACGTCATTGTGACCTCTGAACCGGCAGATAGCCAAGTCTCATCTTTCAGTCCGGCAAGGACTATTTCTTTGTCATCATATGATAAATTTTGAGCTTGGTGGCTTCTCAATCGGTTACGTCATTGCGACCTCTGAACTGGCAGATAACCAAGTCTCATCCTTCAGTCCAGCAAGGACTATTTTTTTGTCATCATATGATAAAATTTTGAGCTTGGTGGCTTCTCAATCGGTTATGTCATTGCGACCTCTGAACCGGCAGATAGCCAAGTCTCATCCTTCAGTCCGGTAAGGACTATTTCTTTGTCATCATATGACAAAATTTTGAGCTTGGTAGCTTCTAAATCAGTTACGTCATTGCGACCTCTGAACTGGCAGATGCCAAGTCTCATCTTTCAGTCCGGTAAGGACTATTCCTTTGTCATCATATGACAAAATTTTGAGCTTGGTGGCTTCTCAATCGGTTACGTCATTGCGACCTCTGAATCGACAGATAGCCAAGCCTCATCTTTTAGTCCAGTAAGGACTATTTCCTCAAATGTGTGACTAACTCTCTCGACTTATCACCGCTGATTAAAGGGCTACAATACAACTTGAAAGCAAGAATTCAGAAGATAGAACAAGTTGGAAATGTAACAGGGGAGTCAAATAAAATCACTTTTTATTGATTCCAAAAGAGGGATACATGAATACACAGATTACAAGCTACAACGGCGCTTCATAGGACTTGATCTGTTCTTCAAAAATGGCCAGCCTAGTCTTCCTCTCTTCAGCAGCCCTGATAAGCGCCATGCGAACACCTTCTGGGGGCTCCTCTCCGGCCTGGATAATGGAAGGGCAGTGAAGGGCGAACCAGGCCATCAAATAAGTATATGGCAAACCTATTCTGGGGTTTGGTCCGTCGCGAGGCAAGATAGTCCCCTTTTCCCGCTTCGTTGCTGGTGGCATACAGAAAGCCTCCGTCAATCCACGAAGGCCTCTTTGAATACAGCACACCATGGCTGGAAGAAGTCTAAGAAAATGACCATGGACTAGACGAACAGCAGGCAGTAAGACAGTCAGATGGATGACATCGCCAGACGAGGACGACACCACGCATCTCTTCAACCAAACCGTTAAAAAACCAGCTAGAAGTGCCTTCCGGGATGTCGGCCGATGAGCCTGGTGGTGGAAACTCCAAAGAATATCGCCTTTCTCGTAGGGTCCGTCATCTTCTTCCAGAATCAAATCCCCTTGAGAGTGCTCTTGCATCCGGCGAAAGATATCTTCATCTGCAACTCCACAATGAGCTGCTTCAGGAGTACCTTCCAGGTCAGGGAACAAATAATTTTTCCAGCTCTTCAAACTGCATGAAGCTCCCTTATGGCTCCCATGCATACTGGAGCAAATGTAAAGGTGACACATCAATTCCCGGTAAGTCTCAAACAAGGGGGCTCTTGCTTCTCCAGAAGTGCCAATTCGGCCTCGCACGGAAAATATTCTTCATATGGGAGAGACCCCAAAGGTAAAGCAGAGACTTCCCACATCTCATGCAGAGCCATACCCAATTCGCCAACAGGGATGAAGAAGGTCCCTGTAGACGGGCAGTACAACTCAAAGATGGCGTAGAAGTTCGCTACGTTCATCTGAATACCATAACAGGTCGCCCCTGACGGCCTTGTAAAGTCTCAGCCTCTCCGGATCCTCCTCAAAATGGGCAAGGGCATATAGAGTCAAGTCCCTCCACCATGCCTTGGGAGGGTGAATCCACCCCGAGATCCTAAAATCAGTGGCTGGATAATTGCCACAAATCTTAAAGAACTGATTTCCAAAGGTCTGAGCCACCGCGAGGTTTTCTCCCACTGGAATGTCTGGAAGCACATTCCCAGGGTGGTGACCCAATATGTAGCGAGGAGGACCCGCCCTTGTGTAACCAGGGGACAGAATTATCAACTTCCCTACGTGAACAGAGTCAGTAGTCTGAGTCACTTGCCATTGCATCTTTGGAGGCCTCGTCACACATTGAAAGAAGGACAAGGGAAAATGCCGCTTGCTAGATGGGAGATAGTACTTCTCACAATCCAATTTGAAAATCCACTGCCCCTCTCCGGCTAGCAGCTGGTGATCGTTGTCTGATGCTGCATCTCCAAACATGAAGCCGGACTTTCGATAAATTCTTCGGTCGGAATCTTGAAGGGGAGCAGTAGTAAGACGCTCCTCATGGTGCGCTGATCCCCAGTATGAATAAGTACATCCCGAGCAGGAGATCTTCGCTCGCTGAATAGTGAGGCCTGCCCTTGAAACTACAGGCTGACGTTGCCATCTAGCCCCTTGGCTGTGCAAAGAGACTGTCAGAGGACCAGGAGTATAGTGCATTGCAAAAATAAGGAGAAACTATGATTAGTTCATTAGCCAAACGAGAGCTAAAACAAGAATCTAATTTTGTTAAGGCATAGCTTTGCTCTCCGAGTGAAGCTGGGATAACAATAGCTTCGCCCCGAAGCTTAACCTCGCAGCTGCAGCTTCACTCCACACTCCACACGAAGGCAGGATGCAGGAAAATGTCCAAGTATTAGCTTCGCTCTGGAAGCTTGACCTCGAACAACAGAACGCGACGAAGCCCCAGGGGCTAACTTCATCAGAAAGGTACTGTTACCTAAAAATTATTTTATGGGCACTAAGATTCTTTTTAGTTACACTCCAAAGGTTAGCTTCGCAGCCTATCATTCAATAGGATGTGAACCGCCTAAGGGATAGCTTCGCCTGGAAGCTTGAAGAAGAGACCCTTCGGTTCTAAGATTCCCAATCAAGAAATCAAAGGAAATTCAGGGAATTGAACTCCCTAAGATTACAAGATCATGATTGATCGCTCTGAATTCATTGGAAGATAGCTAGAAATTGGCTTTATAAGAGAGATGAAAATCTCTGAACAAAAGGGAAAGATCCCTACCCGCGATAGGTCGTTCGATGACCGGAGGAGGAGAAGGACCTTCCGTCGTAGAGGTTGCTACCTCTTTTCCTGCCTATCTTTTGAGAGCCATCGGAGAACTGAAGAACTTTTTGACATTCCAAACGAAGGAGGAAGAAGAAGAAGAGAGTCAGAGTGCTCTGAAAATTCAAAGAGAAGTGGTGCCTTCTCTTTCAGCCCGATCAGGCTTTTATAGGCTGATGACTGCCTAAATGCCGCCTCCTCGAAAGGAGTGCAGGCAGTCATTTCAAATTAATTTGAAATGACGCCTAAAACGCCTTCCCAAGAAGCATTACTTCAGCCCCACTAAGGGCTAACTCCACCGTGAGTTCAGCATCAACTTCATGCAACGTTTGAGTAACTTCGCCGAAAGATGAACCTTAACTCCGCTGAAAGCTCGAACTTCGAGGAAAATTCATGCTAGCTTCGCTGGAAGCTCGTTCTTGATTCAGATAGGATTCTGTCTTTAACTTCGCAGGAAGTTTAGCTCCGTCAGTCCACTCCAGGCGTTCTTGGATCAAAAAGGAGGGAAATAAAGCAGATAATAGCGAAAAATGAACTTTTATTGATTCAAAAGAGAAGATACATTGACACTACATCAAGGTGGTTCGTACAACCGAATCATAGCTCCAAAGGCATACAAGTGGTCCTATCTACTTCCAAGCGAAACTAACTGGACACGAAAGGCCTTCCTCCTGCAGAAGGCCGTAATCCTTCGCATGATGGCAGATTTTGCCATCAAGAGTGATTGAGATTAAAATAGAGTTCAGATTGTCTTAGTCTCAATGCGAATCCGCTGTAGCAAGGGCTCGAGCGGGTCGTGATCCTCAGGGAAGGATGCGATGCAAGCTTTTCGGCCGATTCCCTTGTATGCTTCAAGTAAGAGGAAAAAGATTAGATTTGTGATGAAAATATGAGATTAAAAACGTGGTTTTGCTGATCTTCTACCACAACCCTATTGCAAATTAAAGAGCTTGATCTTCATCTTAAGATTAATATAATTCACCCTAGGTTATTACCACTATATCAAGAAAGAAAATAAATACATAATTCTAACTAAGTTACATAGATCAAAAACCTAACTATGGTTCCTCCTAACATCTAGGTACAGCCTAATAGAAGACGAATCTCAACTTATGCTGTCCTAGTTCTTAAGTTGAAGTCATGAAAAGGTCCTTTTATCATATAACCTAGATTAAGAATTTAAGTATTTTTTTTATCTTCTAGAATTAGTTGCCTTTTAAACCTAGGGTTTCTAGTGATGTTCATTAATCGGATCAAGTTTTAATTGCTTCTAGGGTTGCTTCAAGAATCTCAGCAAACCACTAGGAGGATTAGTTCTTCATAATTATTTTTATCTTTTCAATATTTATTTTTTTTATTTTTATGAGAAAGATTGCAAAAGAAAGAAAAACGAAAACAAGAATAGATCGAAGATTAAAACACGAGAGAGATGACAAAAGAAATCAAATAAAGTGCAGAAATTAAACAGAGAACAAAAGAGTGACCTTTTATTTCGATGAACTGCAGGTTACACAATCGTCTCCTTCTCCACAACGAGCATGAATAAAAATTACAACTTTCGCAGAAATTTAAAAATAGCTAAAGAAAACCCTAATTTGTCTCTGCATGCCCCTCCCTGTTGCGAATACTCTGATATTTATAGTGCAGAATGTAGAGGAGTCCCGGATAGAAGTGTCAACAAAATTTGGTAGCCATCCTTATCAAGACTGCCGCGGATGCGCGGCTTTTGCCGCGCCTCCGCGGCAGTTTCTTGGCTTCTGGCCACGCGCTTTGGCGCGTGGCCTCTCCTGGTCCGTCCATCTGGGCGCCTCCTTCTAGAATTGTGATCCTGGCCTTTTAATCTGGATTTTCGAGATAACTTGGTAATCAAGTTACTCTTAATCCAGATTTCTTCAAATCCTCTCTCTCCACGAAATTCCTCTTTATCTTGGCTTTTTATCCTTATCCCGCAGGTGTTTAGGGTTTGATAGAAGTCTATCCAACCCTAATTTCTGATATTTGCAATTGTTAGCCCTTGTATTTGCATTTTGAATCTTTGTATTTGCGCTTCTTCACCTGGGCTTCAAACATGGGCTTGGATCTGGGCTTTTGGGCTCTTTTAGCTTTATTCTTTATTAAATTGATAATTTGAGGCCTGCACATATTAAATAAAGAAATATTAATAATTGTGCATTATAATATGAATAAATGTGCAAATGCGATGGTATATATGATGTCAATTATGCATTTTTCACTACCTATCACACCCCCACACTTATCTTTTTGCTCGTCCTCGAGTAAAAATCAAAAAGAAAGAGAAAAATCTAATCTAGCTAACTCACTTTCGTAGGAATCACGGTTGCACTTAGCATGTGCAACAAGCCGTTAAACCCCTAGGTTACCCTAGAGGACGAGTGTTGTCTCGTGAGGGTTTTCAGCGGATTACACCCACAAAATTCATAAAAAGGAAAATATTTGAATTATATTTGAAGAGACTAAGTAGTCTATAAGTTTTAGGATTATCATTTTTATTCATTCTTCAAACCTGGTCTTTATAAAGTTAATTGTTATTCATTTTAGGTAAGGATTAAAATTGAATTTCTAATATAGTCTTTTTCGTTACCAAAAGTCATACGCACCCTTGTGAATCTAGGAATTCCTTAACTTGGATTCTCATGCCTCTTTATTATTTTTATAACATCATCTAATTTTCTTTCGTGTAAGTATCAAGGCTTCTTGAGGCCCTCATACCTAACTAATTGACTATTAGATGTGTTAATATATTTATTTTTTTTATTATTTTTTTTTTTGCATGTATAACTCATCTAATTTTCTTTCGTATAAGTATCAAGGCTTCTTGAGGCCCTCATACCTAACTAATTGATTATTAGATATGTTAATACATATATTATTATTCTTAGTCTTCTTAGGCTTTCTAATCCACCCATGTAACGAACTTAAAGTCGATGACTCCCAAACCGGTTGGCTTTAGGGCACCAAGTGAGAAAACACTCCTGCGGACTCAAATTCGAGTGAACTAGGCCCCAAAACTAAGGACTTTATTTTATTTACTCACCTTTAGGCATGAATACTTATGCTTCTTGAGGCACATGTATCAGCTTAATTGGTGATTTTTTTTTTTTCTTCTTTTTTTTTTTTTTATGAGGCACAAGGTCTTTGTCTTAGAATCCTAGATATGCATTTGGTATGCACATTTCATTAAGGTAAAAATCAAGACTAATTATTTATTCAATTTCTCTCCTATACCTAAAAATTAAACAATTTATTTATTTTGACCAAGTTTTTAGAAATCCTAATCATGATTTTCCTAATCCTTAAAACTAACTTAGATTTCTTTCAAAAAAATAAGTCACAATATTTCCTTTTTATAACATTTTTTTTTAAAATTTTTTTTTAATATATATTAGCAATTTTTTTTTTTTAATATATATTAGCAATTTTTTTTTTTAAATGTTAAAAAAAATTTTTTTTTTTGTTTTTTTTTAAAATGTTAGAACAAATAAAGAGAAAAATATTTTTTTTTTTAATCTTTTCTATGTTAGTAAGCCCTCCCCCACACTTATCTCATGCATTGTCCTCAATGTATGAAATGCATGAATGCATGAAGAAAAATGTAAAGAGAGGCAAAGAATAATAGTATACCATAATATGTACAACACATGTATCACTCTCACCTAGAGCTGCTTAGGATTCATCCCTCTAGCTCGTTTCCCATCATTCCAATGGGTTCTCTTTATAAGGCACAATGGGGAGACCAACATTTTTGTTTTAACTTTCTCTCCCCCCAGTTTCATCTTCTTTAGGTTCTTCCTCATCATATGTCCACCTCCATTATTTAAAAATTCATCACACCTTTCAGTTGGAACTTCCTTGCCGAGAAATTCTAGCTCAGTTCCGTACATCTCCTCAAAACTTAAATCAACACTTTTTTCTGGAAGTGAATAATTAACCAACATCTCCTTAATCGGTGTATCTAAACATAGGAGTTCTTCTTCAAAGAGACTTTCAAAAGTTAAGTCAATCGGAGTTTCTTGAACTATATTCTCATGCGATATTTCAGTGCTTGGCTCTTTGAAGATACTTAGATCAAATCTTCGTTTTTTAAATGGAACTTTAAAATTATAATCCTCAACATGTGTCATCTTATCACTAAAATCGCACTTATCCTCAAATAACTTGTCAAGAAATAGAGACTCATTTTCACTTTCTTTTTCACAAATGTTCTCGATGAAGTTCACCTCAAATGTTTGGTCTTTAATCTTACGAGATTGGTTTTCCAGGTTGAAGACATTGACCTCTTTAGTCATGTTTCCAAAAGTCAACCTCATGGATCCATTCCTACAATTTATGATCGCATTGGCAGTTGCAAGGAACGGACGCCCTAGGATAACAGGAGTTTGAGACCGAAGAGTGGATACAGGTTCGGTCTCCAGAACAACAAAATCTACTGGGTAGATAAACTCCCCAACTTGGACGAGCACATCGGTAATTTCTCCTTTGGGAATTTTTATGGATCGGTCAGCCAATTGGATTGTAACCTTAGTCGGACTAAGTTCGCCCAACCCAAGTTGTTGGTAAACTGAGAAGGGGAGTAAGTTGATACTTGCTCCCAAATCAAGGAGTGCATGCTTAATTGCAGTTTGACCTATTGTGCAAGAGATGGTGGGGCAACCAGGGTCCTTATACTTGACAGGGATCTGGTTAGACAATAGCTCACTAATGTTAGTGGCTAGAAAAACCTTCTTGGGCACATTAGTCTTTCTCTTCTTTGTGCACATGTCCTTAATAAACTTGGCATACTTAGGGACTTGTTGAATTGCATCAAGAAGAGGTATATTGATCTTGACTTGATTAAAAATCTCTCGTACCTTATCCATTTGTGCACATTGCTTATCTTTAAGCCTATTTGGGTAGGGTGCGATGGGCTTGTGCATATCTTCGGCTGACTTGTCTTTTTTCGTGTTGTTGGCATTAAGTTGGGATGGAGTGGGATCAGGCAAGCTGAATGCTTGTTTAGAACTTGATGGTGTTGATACTTGGTTATCAACTTGTTTTCCCGACCGCAATGTATGAATCGCATTGCACTGACTCATATGATTCTCTTCAGCCAAGTGAGCTTGACTAGAGTTCCTAGGGTTTGGGAATGGTTGACTAGGTAGAGTACCCTTTTGCCTTTCTTGCTGATTCATTTGCATCTCTATCCTAGTCAAGACTTGAGCCAACGTGTCATTGCTTTTAACGATGGTGTCCACCTTTCTTTCCAGATTGGAGAGCCTTGTTTCCATTTGTGAATATTGGAAAGAGGGTGGAGGATTTTGATAGGGCGGATTTTGGAAATTGTTGGAGAATTTGGGCCTAGTTTGATCATTGTTACTTTGGCCCCATGACAAATTGGGATGGTTTCTCCAACCGGGATTGTAGGTGGGCGAATATGGATTGTTGGCGGGCAGATTGTTGGCGGGCCTTGTGAAGGCCGCACTCGTATGTTCGGGCAGACTTTGGTGCGCGATGAAGACAGGACATTCCTCGAACACATGGTTCCTATCTTGACAATAAGTACAGCCCGCCGAAGATGTTGGGCTGACTTGGTTCACAGAGACTGGCTCCTTAGTTTCAAGAGCCTCTAGTCTACGCATAACAGCAGCTAACTTAGCATCTTGTGCTATGTTGGCCTCAATGGAATGAATACCTCCTTTTGAAGAAGTGGGGTCATTAGTCCTAGATTTCTCAGGAGTAGGGTCCCACTGGATGGCTTTTTCAGCTAAGTCCTCAAACAATGACCATCCTTCATTTTCATTCTTTTCCAGAAATCCTCCTTGACACATGGATTCTAACAATGTCTTAGTAGAATAATCTAATCCATCATATATGACTTGGCAAAGTCGCCATTTCTCTACCCCATGATGGGGACATTGGGCAAGGAGGTCCTTAAACCGCTCGAAGTATTTCCAAAAAGGCTCATTGGCTGTTTGCTTAAACTGTAGGATATTCTTCCTAATCAGTGCAGTCTTGTGAACGGGATAAAATTTCTTCAAGAAGGCCTTGACGAAACTGTCCCAAGTGTCTATAGAACCAACCTCTAGACTGTAGAGCCATTTCTTTGCTAAATCTTTCAACGCAAAGGGACAAACCTAAGCTTAATGGCATCTTTTCCCAACTTAGGCATATTTATCATTAAACATACTTCCTCAAATTCTCTTATGAAGAAGTATGCATCCTCTGATTCAAGTCCATGAAACTTAGGAAGGGTGCTGATATATTGTGGCTTAAGCTCAAATGGGTCAACACCTTCATTACTCAGCTTGATGCAAGAAGGAATAGAGGTTCTAAGGGGATAGAACCTATCTTGGAGAGATGGCGGTTGAGCCATGAGAGAGTCGGGCTTGAGCTCGGGTGGTGAACTAGTTCTAGTTAGCCTGGATGTAAGTGGGTCTCTCGACCAAGCGGGCATGCACAGTTAGCAACCAAAGTTCACCCAATCAACAAAAAGAAAAAGAAAAACAAACAAAAATCCTATTCTAGGGTTATCCTTGACCTAGACGACTCCTAACTTTAGACTGTCCTTAGGAGGTCTATTGTCGACGTCAACCACGAGCTAATCGGCCAGTTCAGGGCAAGACCGGTGGGAGGTTTTCCGTCAGAGACGTTCCTTAATTAAATAACCACCGTTCTTCGGGCTTTCGGCCCTCAATCCCTTTGCTAGACACCGATTTGGCAAGGGTTAATTTCGAACAACTTTCCTTCTTCGGTCAATCTCCTATTGAGTCCGAGTTACCTTAGGGCCAACGTCTAGTCAAGTTTTAATTAGGGTTAGGGTTGTGAGTGTGACTGGTATGATTTGTGGGCCAAGGAAGGGTGATGAAATCCCCACCTTATCTTTGTTATGGGTTATGCCCTTAAGATGGATTAGTGTACGTGTAAAGCGGTAGAAAAGTAATCACTCAAGAAAGCGGTAAACAACCAAGGGTGCTTCCTAATCTATATGCTTATGCAAACGTACCTTGTCGCCAGCACTCTTCAACAGAATTAAAGAATTAAAAATAGACACGTGCCCTAAAATGCAAGAGTCTAAAAATATTTTTTTTTTTTTCAACAAATAGGTTAATGTTAATTATTAGCAGTTGCAGAGTGATCACAGAGAAGTAATAATACAGCAGAAAATAGAATTTTGCACTGCAGAGCAACCTGCAGAAAAATCTATCAGTAGTCAACTACAACTGCCGCGGACCCGCGGCTTTGGCCGTGGAAACGCGGCAAAGTTGTAGGTCCAGATGCTCTGCCTTCGAGGGCAGAGGCACTGGATTGCAATATGTGTCTTCTGCTGTTCTGTTTCTGCTTCCTGTTCTCTGTACCTGCAACAGAAAAGAAAGAATGATCAGAACAAAGAAATCGTGCCGTTCCTTCCCCGGCAACGGCGCCAAAATTTGATTGAGATTAAAATAGAGTTCAGATTGTCTTAGTCTCAATGCGAATCCGCTGTAGCAAGGGCTCGAGCGGCTCGTGATCCTCAGGGAAGGATGCGATGCAAGCTTTTCGGCCGATTCCCTTGTATGCTTCAAGTAAGAGGAAAAAGATTAGATTTGTGATGAAAATATGAGATTAAAAACGTGGTTTTGCTGATCTTCTACCACAACCCTATTGCAAATTAAAGAGCTTGATCTTCATCTTAAGATTAATATAATTCACCCTAGGTTATTACCACTATATCAAGAAAGAAAATAAATACATAATTCTAACTAAGTTACATAGATCAAAAACCTAACTATGGTTCCTCCTAACATCTAGGTACAGCCTAATAGAAGACGAATCTCAACTTATGCTGTCCTAGTTCTTAAGTTGAAGTCATGAAAAGGTCCTTTTATCATATAACCTAGATTAAGAATTTTAAGTATTTTTTTTATCTTCTAGAATTAGTTGCCTTTTAAACCTAGGGTTTCTAGTGATGTTCATTAATCGGATCAAGTTTTAATTGCTTCTAGGGTTGCTTCAAGAATCTCAGCAAACCACTAGGAGGATTAGTTCTTCATAATTATTTTTATCTTTTCAATATTTATTTTTTTTATTTTTATGAGAAAGATTGCAAAAGAAAGAAAAACGAAAACAAGAATAGATCGAAGATTAAAACACGAGAGAGATGACAAAAGAAATCAAATAAAGTGCAGAAATTAAACAGAGAACAAAAGAGTGACCTTTTATTTCGATGAACTGCAGGTTACACAATCGTCTCCTTCTCCACAACGAGCATGAATAAAAATTACAACTTTCGCAGAAATTTAAAAATAGCTAAAGAAAACCCTAATTTGTCTCTGCATGCCCCTCCCTGTTGCGAATACTCTGATATTTATAGTGCAGAATGTAGAGGAGTCCCGGATAGAAGTGTCAACAAAATTTGGTAGCCATCCTTATCAAGACTGCCGCGGATGCGCGGCTTTTGCCGCGCCTCCGCGGCAGTTTCTTGGCTTCTGGCCACGCGCTTTGGCGCGTGGCCTCTCCTGGTCCGTCCATCTGGGCGCCTCCTTCTAGAATTGTGATCCTGGCCTTTTAATCTAGATTTTCGAGATAACTTGGTAATCAAGTTACTCTTAATCCAGATTTCTTCAAATCCTCTCTCCACGAAATTCCTCTTTATCTTGGCTTTTTATCCTTATCCCGCAGGTGTTTAGGGTTTGATAGAAGTCTATCCAACCCTAATTTCTGATATTTGCAATTGTTAGCCCTTGTATTTGCATTTTGAATCTTTGTATTTGCGCTTCTTCACCTGGGCTTCAAACATGGGCTTGGATCTGGGCTTTTGGGCTCTTTTAGCTTTATTCTTTATTAAATTGATAATTTGAGGCCTGCACATATTAAATAAAGAAATATTAATAATTGTGCATTATAATATGAATAAATGTGCAAATGCGATGGTATATATGATGTCAATTATGCATTTTTCACTACCTATCAAAGAGACTGGATCTTCTTTGATGAAAATTGGCAAAGGACCGGTTGCCACCAGAAAGCCGGATCTTCTTTGATGAAAATTTTCAGAGCAAGGATCCGAGACCTTACAGGTGACATCCGCTTTCCCGAAGTGGATCATTTCGGATAAGCGACTGTCAACCCCTTCTTGAAGTGGATCATCTCGGATAAGCAACTGCCAACCTCTTCTGGGAACACGCATCAGCTGTCCAAGTTAATTCCTCCTGCTTAGGATCAAAGATCAAGAGGCAAGTCTCTGATCTTTTTCATCAAATCGGAAGACTGGCGAGCACAATTCACTGCAATGCAAGATGGAAAACAGGTTAGCAGTAAAGCAAAGAAAAAAATGCAAGAATGGTACGCTAAGTCAAGTTCCTTGGGCGAAACAATTTATATCCGATCTAGTTGCGCTTTAAGGATGGATTTCAATTAAGCAGAAGATAGTCTCGTTTGCACAATGATGATAGGCTAGCTCAGCGTAAGTCAAATCCTAGCCTCGCCTATATGGCTACGCTAGACTGATCCAGAGGGACGCAGTTTTAGCCCCATGATTGAGTTTTTACCTGCACAAAAAAATACAGAATTTTAGATTTAGAAATAGAGATGTGCAAGGTGCTCAATTCTATCCGCTGTAGCAATGGCTATGCGAGTCGTGATCCTCAGGGAGGGACTAGCGATGGAAGCTTGTTTAGTAAGTTATCTCTTTTTTATTTATTTTATTATTTACAATGGTATTTACAATGAAGAAGTGTGAAAGAGATTAGAAAGATGTTGTGTTGGTTATCTAAACTAAAGAAAGAAAAGAAAATTATAAACTAAAAAAAACACATACCTACTTCTTCTGCCCCATTTACCTTTGATCTGTTGCAACGACTTACCTTATCTTTGAAGGCATTCAAGCATGGCGTATAGGATCTTCCCCCTTTTTGATCTACACTACGAAAAGAAAAGACAAACTATACTAGTAAGAGAAGGCTTATTCATCACCATAGGCCATCAAGGGCACTTATTCGGCTAAGCAGTCTCGAAGCGATCAGATCTCATGGTTTGCAAGACATCAGAGAAAAACAATAAAATAAAATAAGAATAGAAAAACAAAAATAAAACAAAAATAAACCTTGAATAGATTTTATTAACAATGGAAGAAAAGTTTGACTTACACTGATGTCACCTCAGTACAAGCATGAACTCCTTCCTCCATGAGAGCATCCTCTACTCTCAGTTACATAAAATAAAAATTACAAAAAAAGAAAAATAAAAACCTAAACTACAAACTTGCCTAAAAACCCTAGATTTTGCTCTGTAGTTCGCTGGACTACGCTGGACGCCCTTCTCTGTTGCTCTACAGGGGTATTTATAGGTGCAGAAGGAAGTAGAGTCCCAGTACGATTCCTCCAAGAAAACAGTTGCCCAGTCTCATCCAGATTGCCGCGGAAACGCGGCTTTGACCGCGTTTCCGCGGCCAAGTATTGTCGGCTGGCCACGCGCTTTCGCGCGTGGCCTCATCTGGTCCGTCCATCTGGGCATGTCCGTCTGGATCTGACATCTCGACTCTTTAATTTGAGATTTCGGGATAACTTGGAAATCAAGTTACCCTAAATCCAAATCTCTTCCAAAACGAATTTCATCATCGCACTCTTATTTATCCTCATCCACCAAGTATTTAGGGTTGAATAGAATTCTATCATTTCCCTCTTTTTAGTATTTGCAACTATTGCTCTTAGTAATTGCAATTTTGTCATTTGGTAATTGCAATTTGGCACTTGGGCTTGGACATGGGCTTTTGGGATTCATTTAGGCTTTTATTTCTTTATTTTTTATTACTCAAGTCCTGCACACAATAAATAATAAAATATTAGTAATAGTGCATTATTGTAGGAATAAATATGAAAATGTGATAGTAAATGTATTGATAAATATGCATTTTTTACTACCTATCACACCCCCACACTTATCTTTTTGCTCGTCCTCGAGTAAAAATCAAAAAGAAAAAGAAAAACTAAACTAGCTAACTCACTTTCGTAGGAATCACGGTTGCACTTAGTATGTGAAACAAGCCGTTAAACCCCTAGGTTACCCTAAAGGATGAGTGTTGTCTCGTGAGGGTTTTTAGCGGATTACACCCACAAAATCCATAAAAAGGAAAATATTTGAAATACGTTTGAAGAAACTAAGTAATCTATAAGTTTTTAGGATTCTCATTTTTATTCACTCTTAAACTTAGTCTTTATATAGTAAATTATTTTTCTTTTTTAGTTAAGGGTCAAAATTGAATGTTTGTATAGTCTTTTTCGTTACCCTAAGTCATGTGCATCCTTGTGAATTTTTACTAAGAATTCCTTAACTTGGACTCTCATGCCTTTTTTTTCTTTTTTTTCCTTCTTTTTTTTTAATATGTATAACTCATCTAATTTTCTTTCGTGTAAGCATGAAGGCTTCTTGAGGCCCTCATACCTAACTAATTGACTATTAGATGTGTTAGTACATATATAAGTAATTTTTCTTATTTTTCTTAGGCTTTCTAATCCACCCATGTAGCGAACTTAAAGTCGGTGGCTCCCAAACCGGTCGGTTTTAGGGCACCGGGTGAGAGAAAACACCCCACGGACTCAAATTTGAGTGAACTAGGCCACAAAACTAAGGACTTTATTTTATTTAGAACTCACCTTTAGGCGTGAATACTTATGCTTCTTGAGGCATATGTATCCAGCTTAATTGGTGATATATATATTTTTTTATTTTTTTATTTTTTTCTTATATGAGGCACAAGGGTTTTTGTCTTAGAATCCTAGATATGCATTAGGTATGCACATTTCATTAAGGTAAAAATCAAGACTAATTACTTATTCAATTTCTCCTCCTATACCTAAAAATTAAACAATTTATTTATTTTGACCAAGTTTTTAGAAATCCTAATCATGATTTTCCTAATTCTTAGGACTAACTTAGATTTCTTTCAAAAGATAAGTCAAAATATTGTCCCCGTTTTTTTTTAAAAAAACAAATTGTTAGTTTCTAACTATGTTAGTATGTTAGTAAAACCTCCCCCCATACTTATCTCATGCATTGTCCTCAATGTATGAATGAATGCATGTATGCATGAAACATAAGAAAGGGAAGGCAGACGTTACCTCAAGGTGGTGGTCCCGGTGGTGGTCTAATTGGGCCAAGCGTTGCTATCCAATCAAGATAATGTGGTATTCGGAGGAACCCACCAGAAATTTCTCTAGTATAACCCACTAAAATGTATGTGTGATCATTTTTTAACAATTCCACCCCATCAAATTTCCAAATTTCATAATTATTTTCAGAGTCAATTGTGTCAACCGCCTTGTCCCAAAATGGAGTGTGAAAAGATGGAATGATTGACGTGGACGTCAGAAGTATGAGAACGAATACCGACTCAGGAAAGAAACTTAAATCAAGTAATGGTTCAGGAGTCGGGCTAGGTTCAAGAAGTGTGTCCAAGTGAAGAAGTTGAAACTTAAGTCCACAATCATTTTCTCACAATGGAATGTGACTCAATATTGGTGATTCAAGTTCAGGAATGATAGGTGTGGGAATCAAAACTGACTCTAAAAGATTACCTAAGTTGGGTAACAAAACAGGAGTCAATAATGATTCCGAAATTTGAATTTGATCACAGATTTGAGAATCTAGGTCACATATCTCATTGAGTTCAATGTCATAAAAATGAGAACTTGCCAATTTATCCATGGGACTTGCAAAATTATAAAATTGGTCAAGTTCAATATGATCATAAAAATGGGTGATTCAATTTCATGATGAATTGGCACAGGATCCAATGTTGACTCGGGGAAAAGATTAAAATCAGGTGGAGATACCAGAGTCATTATTGAATCAGGATGTAGAATTGAATCACCAAGTTCAGGGTCAGGATCATATTCATGCTCAAGTTCTATTTCAGGAAAGGAATAACTCGCCAAACTATCAATATCATTTTCTAAAATTGGAGTTTGGACAAGTTCAAATGATTGTACTGAATTAGAATCTTGTTGTCCAAAGCAACGTGACTCTTCGGCTCTAACAGAATGGTTAGCGATATCAGAAATGGTCGAACGGTGAGAACGTAAAGATTGAACCATCATATCTATTTCATGATCACGAGCTAATCTAGCCTGAGTCATGGCTTCAAGCATCTTTTCATAGTCGATTGGTGCATCATTTTGTGATTGGACTTGAAAAGAGGAAGTGTTGTTGGGACAATCGTGATGAAGTTGTGAGTCGGTCAGATTCTGTGATTGTTGCTTGGACTCACGCATCATTATGTCTAATATTGATGGTAATTATTGCTTGGACTCATGCATACTCATCATTTCTAAGATAGATGGTTTTCTATTCTGAATGGGTGGATCTGAGTATGAATCTTGAAAATATTGTGGACAAGGTGGATACGGAGGACAAGTTAGTTGAAAATTAGACTCGGGGGAGGTGAATCCCCATGGACTCTGTGAAGAGTTGAAATTGTTGTGGAAATTATGGTCATAAGATGGGGGGCATAGGTTATATGCATTCGGATAAGACCATTCCGGCACACTAGGTTGGTCAAAGTTATGATATGCCGGGTTGGTAATATCCGAAAAAGACGTTGGTGTGTAATATGGATTAAAATTGGAAAAATTGTTATATGCCATATCACACAAACACAAACAAAAAAAAAAAAGAAAACAAACAAATAAGCAAACAAAAAAAAGAAAAAAATTCTAACCTAAGTTAGGGTAGACCTATGACCTAGACGACTCCTAACTGGTTAGATTGTCCACGGGAGGTAGGGTGTAGACTTTGACCATAAGTTAATCAGCCAGGTCAGGGCAAGATTGGTGGGAGATTTTCTATCAAAGACGTTCCTTAATTAAATAACCACCAATCTTTGGGCTTTCGGCCCTCAATCCCCTTCCTAGACACTGATTTGGCAAGAGTCAAATTCCAACACCTTTCCCCCTTAGGATAATCTCCTAATTGAGTCCGAGATGTCCCTAGGGACAACGTCTCCTAATTTTTAGTTAGGCTTGGGTTAGTGAGTGAGGAGATTGTTTGTGGGCCAAGGAAGGGTGATGAAATCCCCACCTTATCTTATTTATAGGACAAGCCCTTAAGTCAATTTAGTGCATGTGTAAAGCAGTAGACAAATATTCACTCAAAGTAGAAAATCAGTCATGGGTGCTTCCTAGTCTATATGCAATACGAGCGTACCTTGTCTCCAGCACTCTTCAACAAAAATTAAAAAAAAAAATTAAATAGACACGTGCCTAAGATGCAAGAGTCTAAATTTTTTTTATTTTTTTCAACAAATAGGTTACTGTTAATTAATTAGCAGTGTGCAAGGTGATCACAGAGAAAAGTTAACAGAGCAGTAAACAAATATTGCAATTTGCAGCAACCTACAGAAAACAGAGTGAGTAGTGAACTACTCAGGCCGCGAAAACGCGGCTATTGCCGCGCAAACGCGGCTCTGTAGTAGGCTCTGCTGCTCTGCCTTCGAGGGCAGAGGCTCAGAGTTGCTATATGTCCTTTTCTGATGTTATTTTTTCTGTTCTCCGAACCTGCAAACAGAAAGAATAAAAGAATTAGTTTTTTTTTTTAGAGAATACTTACTGTCCCTCCCCAGCAACGGCGCTAAATTTTGATTGAGTTTTTACCTGCACAAAAAAATATAGAATTTTAGATTTAGAAATAGAAATGTGCAAGTTGCTCAATTCTATCCGCTGTAGCAATGGCTATGCGGGTCGTGATCCTCAGGGAGGGACTAGCGATGGAAGCTTGTTTAGTAAGTTATCTCTTTTTTATTTATTTTGTTATTTACAATGGTATTTACAATGAAGAAGTGTGAAAGAGATTAGAAAGATGTTGTGTTGGTTATCTAAACTAAAGAAAGAAAAGAAAATTATAAACTAAAAAAAACACATACCTACTTCTTCTGCCCTGTTTACTTTTGATCCATTGCAACGACTTACCTTGTCTTTGAAGGCATTCAAGCATGGCGTATAGGATCTTCCCCTTTTCGATCTACACTACGAAAAGAAAAGACAAACTATACTAGCAAGAGAAGGCTTGTTCATCACCATAGGCCATCAAGGGCACTTCTTCGGCTAAGCAGTCTCGAAGCGATCAGATCTCATGGTTTGCAAGACATCAGAGAGAAACAAAAAAATAAAACAAGAATAGAAAAACAAAAATAAAACAAAAACAAACCTTGAATAGATTTTATTAACAATGGAAGAAAAGTTTGACTTACACTGATGTCACCTCAGTATAAGTATGAACTCCTTCCTCCATGAGAGCATCCTCTACTCTCAGTTACATAAAATAAAAATTACAAAATAAGAAAATAAAAAACCTAAACTACAAACTAGCCTAAAAATCCTAGATTTTGCTCTGTAGTTCGCTGGACTGCGCTGGACGCCCTTCTCTATTGCTCTGCAGGGGTATTTATAGGTGCAGAAGGAAGTAGAGTCCCAGTACGATTCCTCTAAGAAAACAGTTGCCCAGTCTCATCCAGATTGCCACGGAAACGCGGCTTTGGCCGCGTTTTCGCGGCCAAGTATTGTCGGCTGGCCACGCGCTTTCGCGCGTGGCCTCATCTGGTCCTTCCACCTGGGCATATCCGTCTGGATTTGACATCTCGACTCTTTAATTTGAGATTTCGGGATAACTTGAAAATCAAGTTACCCTAAATTCAAATCTCTTCCAAAACGAATTTCATCCTCGCACTCTTATTTATCCTCATCCACCAAGTATTTAGGGTTGAATAGAATTCTATCCTTTCCCTCTTTTTAGTATTTGTAACTATTGCTCTTAGTAATTGCAATTTTGTCATTTGGTAATTGCAATTTGGCACTTGGGCTTGGACATGGGCTTTTGGGCTTCATTTAGGCTTTTATTTCTTTATTTTTTATTACTCAAGGCCTGCACACAATAAATAACAAAATATTAATAATAGTGCATAATTGTAGGAATAAATATGAAAATGTGATAGTAAATGTATTGATAAATATGCATTTTTTACTACCTATCACACCCCACACTTATCTTTTTACTCGTCCTCGAGTAAAAATCAAAAAGAAAAAGAAAAACTAAACTAGCTAACTCACTTTCGTAGGAATCACGGTTGCACTTAGCATGTGCAACAAGCCGTTAAACCCCTAAGTTACCCTAAAGGACGAGTGTTGTCTCGTGAGGGTTTTCAGCGGATTACACCCACAAAATCCATAAAAAGGAAAATATTTGAAATACGTTTGAAGAAACTAAGTAATCTATAAGTTTTTAGGATCCTCATTTTTATTCATTCTTAAACTTAGTCTTTATATAGTAAATTGTTTTTCTTTTTTAGGTAAGGGTCAAAATTGAATGTTTGTATAGTCTTTTTCATTACCCTAAGTCATGTGCATCCTTGTGAATTTTTACTAGGAATTCCTTAACTTGGACTCTCATGCCTTTTTTTTTCTTTTTTTATTATTATTTTCTCTTCTTTTTTCTTTTTTTTTCTTTTTAATATGTATAACTCATCTAATTTTCTTTCGTGTAAGCATGAAGGCTTCTGGAGGCCCTCATACCTAACTAATTGACTATTAGATGTGTTAGTACATATATAAGTAATTTTTCTTATTTTTCTTAGGCTTTCTAATCCACCCATGTAGCAAACTTAAAGTCGGTGGCTCCCAAACCGGTCGGTTTTAGGGCACCGGGTGAGAAAACACCCCACGGACTCAAATTCGAGTGAACTAGGCCACAAAACTAAGGACTTTATTTTATTTAGAACTCACCTTTAGGCGTGAATACTTATGTTTCTTGAGGCACATGTATCCAGCTTAATTGGTGATATATATATTTTTTATTTTTTTATTTTTTCTTATATGAGGCACAAGGGTCTTTGTCTTAGAATCCTAGATATGCATTAGGTATGCACATTTCATTAAGGTAAAAATCAAGACTAATTACTTATTCAATTTCTCCTCCTATACCTAAAAATTAAACAATTTATTTATTTTGACCAAGTTTTTAGAAATCCTAATCATGATTTTCCTAATTCTTAAGACTAACTTAGATTTCTTTCAAAAGATAAGTCAAAATATTGTCCCCGTTTTTTTTTAAAACAAATTGTTAGTTTCTAACTATGTTAGTATGTTAGTAAAACCTCCCCCCACACTTATCTCATGCATTGTCCTCAATGTATGAATGAATGCATGTATGCATGAAACAGAAGAAAGGGAAGGCAGACGTTACCTCAAGGTGGTGGTCCCGGTGGTGGTCTAATTGGGCAAAGCGTTGCTACCCAATCAAGATAATGTGGTATTCGGAGAAACCTACCAGAAATTTCTCTAGTATAACCCACTAAAATGTATGTGTGATCATTTTTTAACAATTCCACCCCATCAAATTTCCAAATTTCATAATTATTTTCAGAGTCAATTGTGTCAACCGCCTTGTCCCAAAATGGAGTGTGAAAAGATGGAATGATTGACTTGGACGTCAGAAGTATGAGAACGAATACCGACTCAGGAAAGAAAGTTAAATCAAGTAATGGTTCAGGAGTCGGGCTAGGTTCAAGAAGTGTGTCCAAGTAAAGAAGTTGAAACTCAAGTCCACAATCATTTTCCCACAATGGAATGTGACTCAATATTGGTGATTCAAGTTCAGAAATGATAGGTGTGGGAATCAAAACTGACTCTAAAAGATTACCTAAGTTGGGTAACAAAACAGGAGTCAATAATGATTCGGGAATTTAAACTTGATCACAGATTTGAGAATCTAGGTCACATATCTCATTGAGTTCAATGTCATAAAAATGAGAACTTGCCAATTTATCCATGGGACTTGCAAAATTATAAAATTGGTCAAGTTCAATATGATCATTAAAAATGGGTGATTCAATTTCATGATGAATTGGCACAGGATCCAATGTTGACTCGGGAAAAGATTGAAATCAGGTGGAGATACCGGAGTCATTATTGAATCAGGATGTAGAATTGAATCACCAAGTTTAGGGTCAGGATCATATTCATGCTCAAGTTCTATTTCAGGAAAGGAATAACTTGCCAAACTATCAATATCATAAGGAGCATCTCCAATCATCAGCTCCGAGACTTCATACATCTCATGAAGGGCGAGCTCCATTTTCCTCAAGGGGGTAAAAAATGTGCAAGTCTCTGGATTATAATGCTCTAGGACAGCGTAAAAATATTGGGTGCTCTGCGAGATGCCGTATTGAATAGCCCTTACAGCCCCGTACAGCCCAGCCTGTAGCAGAAGATCTCAATTCTGCCAGAGCAAACCCCACCATTCTACCCTACCAGTTCTTATCGGTAGAATGGACCCACCCGATGACACGAAATTCAAAAGAAAAGTCACCCCCCTCATATCTAAGAATTGTTTGATGAAGGTGGCTGCAAGCTGGGGGGTCTCTCCCGTCAAGTACTCAGCTCTGACCAAGACAGGCTGCAACCCCTATACATCCCTCCCATGGCCTGATCAGCTCCCAATCTATTGTCCGTCACACGGACATATGTTGCAGATAGGCCAGAGGATACATCCTCTCCATGTTCGAGAGGAAGAACCTTCTATCGCCAATTTGGCGGAGCCATTTATAGTCCTCATCATAAAGGACAGCCTCATCCTCTTCAATTGAGTCGCCAAAGAAGAAGTCAGGCTTTCTTAGTAGTGCACAGGAGTCCGACTCGAACCGGCCATCAGAAATGATTTCGCGAAGGGTCAGCATACTGGGATTACTGATCCGACTACGTCGCTCCTTCGATTTTCTAGTAGTCACAGGAGCAGTCCTCTGGAGAATGAAGGTCAGGTTTGGGTCAGCGCCACCTACATGTCCAAAGTGACCCTTCTTGGACATAGGATTTGAAAAGTATCGCACTGTAAAAAGGACAACACAATATTTAGAAGCTGAAAAAATGTCTAAGTGTTAAAGCTCAGACGCGAGGGTCACCCAGAGCCGCGTCTAATGACTAAGATGCGGAGCTCAGCGAAACCTACGTTTAAACTCAAAGACGCAAGGCTCACACGAAGCCTGCATTTAAAATTTCACAACTTAAAAGTTTCTCTAAGTGTTAGACTCAGACGCGAGACTCAGTGAAATTCGCGTTAAACCTTAGAGGCACGAGGTTCGCATGAAATCCATGTCTGAACTCCCCCACTTAGAAAAATTCTCTAACTGTTGGAATCAAATGTAAGGCTCGACAAAGCCCATGTTCAACAAACAGACATAGACTCAAGCTGATGAAGCGAAGACGTGAAGATTGTCAAACTCGCGTCTTGCCTACGAGTGCAAAAGCCGCATTTGAATATCAAATGCGGGCGTGAGCCTCATGTTGGCGGTTCGATTCAGAAGAGACTTAAGAGTTAAGATAACTCTTCAAGTGGTGGAAACCAATCCAAATGGTTTTTTTTTAACGTGAAATGGGGTCCTCCTGCGTGAAAGAACCGCCCATTTGAGCCTCTGGAGCGACAGCGCTTGAAGACAAAGCAACTGGTTTGGTCTTTGAGGCCATTTCGACCGTGAAGTCTGTGTAGAAAACAAAAGGAAAAGGAAAAATCTCAGAGCTTTTCTTAAGTTTGGAAAACTCTCAACTCAGGGCTCAGCGGAGAAGAAAAGAGTCTAATGATGACTCTTAAAAGACTGATGTCTTTTTATAGACATAGTAATCCATCAAGATACACAACACGTATCTCGAGACCAATCATCTCTTGACATGTGGCAACATGCCTCAAACGCGAACCTTGCGTGTTAAGAGAACGACGTCTCTTCAAGTTTCGACCGACGCGTGGCAAGGCACTTCAAAACGGTGTCTCTTCCAGTTTCACTCGACACGTGGCAACGCGCCTCAAGCGTGAACATTGCGTGTTAAGAAAAGGCGTCTCTTCAAGCTCCACCAGACACATGACAATGCACCCAGAACGCGAGTCTCACGTTTCACAGAGCCGCGTCCCCCAAGCATAGAGAGGTCCGCGTCTCCACCTTGAAGTTTGCGTTACTTCAACCAAGTGAGAGCTGTGTTTCCACTTAATACTCGCGTGTCTCCGATGAATGAGAACCATGTTCCTACTTTAGATGAGGTACGCATCTCTAAGGCAACATGACCTTTGCGCCTATAAGACCTGCGTTCAATCTTTGCTTAATCAGTTCAACAGTACACTGACGAAAGCAGATGACTATTTTTCCTGATTCAACAGTACACCAATAACCAGCTCAGAGTGCCGAGGAGGTCCAGACTGCGTATCCAGACACTCATGACGATCAACTCTGGTGATATCAAAGAGTTTAACAATATACTCATGAAAACCAAGATTCAGACTAGATTGAGCTCAAGGTATCTCAGAAGATTGTCAGTCCAATCTTGAGAGCTTACTGCCAGCAAAAAAAATTCATAGAATTTCAAAGCCTGTCCCAGTCAACCGTGTGAAATCACCTAGAGGGGGGAATAGGTGACTAGCTAATGTAATGGTGAACTAATGCGGAATTAAAACTATTTATGCAAACTATTTCTTAAGCACAACACACCAAGTATAACCTAAGAGTGTAGCTGAATTTTTCGTGAAGGGTTCTGGACTATCTCCTCAAGATTCCTCTAGATAAGAGTTGAGGTGCCGCTTTGACTCTCTTGGTTGAATACAAGGGTGAGCAAACAATCCCCAAGCAAATATCAATTTGAGCACAAATATATATCAAGCATATAAAGATGAAAGCAATATAAACATGCAAGATATAAATACAAGTGAGAGATAGAGAGAGAGCAATCGCAAACACGGGAAAATTGTTTCGAGGTTCGAGCACACTTGCTCTATGTCCCCGCCTTTAACACTATGAAGGATTTCCACTAAAAACGATCCCACCGGATCACTCAGTGCCGCAACACCTACAAGCGAGTTCACACTAGAACTCCTTTGGACTCTCTAGTCCCTCTCTTATTCCCGCAAGAACAACACACCGCAAGCACACTAGCTTGCCGAGGTCGCACCTTTACAATGAGCTCTCACTAGAACTTGAAACAACGCGAACCCGTAAGTCCGCCTCCTCAAAACAAGAATGAAGACTTTGGTGATCACCACACTTTGATCACCTAAAAACAACCTCACAACAACTTTCCTATAGGAATGATATAGCAATGGATAGCTCAAGTATGTGTGAGAAAAATAAGAATTGATTTGGTGGTGAAAAACTCAAAGAAAACTCTTTTACAAAAAAACACTATTGAAAATCTCTCATTTTAATATGGCAATTTTGGCTCTTAAACAAGTGGAGAAAAACACTAAAAGATGTATCAAAAACTGGCTTGAAAACCCACTTAAAATCTTATAGAAAACAGCCCAAGGAAGACCCAATTTATAGGCTCCAAAAATCTGCCTGTTGGAAGCCAACTCAGTAGCTCTGGCTGCTGACGGTCGTCCGCCAACGGTCAGATTTTCGACTGTTGGGGAGGTCGGTCGACCGGCCGGTCGACCACCAACTGGGCAATGGCTTAGCGGTCGACCGCCCGGTTGACCGGGCCATTTCTAGAGAGCAGAAGCTCTCTGGCGGTCGACCGTGCGGTCGACTGGCCAAACCTGTGCACATCGGTCGACCGGAGCGGTCGATCGACTTCTTGTCCGGTCGACCGTCCGGTCGACCGACAGAGGGTCAGTCCAAGCAATTTGGGGATTTAAAAACTTGACTTTTTGACTTAAATAAAATCTCATAAATTCTCTAAAAATCTACAAAAATAAGTTCAGTATTATACTTTGATATACAAACATGTTTGAGTAAAAATCAAAACATGTTATCAACATTTTGAACTATTTTTGTGTCTTAAAAATTTTGCCTTAAAACAAAAACCGTATTTTTTTCAAATTGATTTTTTCTAAAACTTCTCCAATTACAAAAACAAGATATTTTAAACACTTTTAAAGCTTAGTGTGTATAGATATGATCCACTACACATATATGATAAAATATCTATATTTTTGACATTAAGCTCTAAAATAGTTTTAGTTAAAACACATGTGTATATGAAAGTCCAAAAACCAAAACGGTATTTTTCCAAAACAAAAACTCTTTTGTATTTTTTCAAAATAAAAACTCTTTTATAAAAACTCATCTAAATCTTGTGTGTAAGTGTATATGATACTTGAGCAATCCATCAACTATTCTATCCTTTACATTTTATCTAAAAACAAAATCTTAATAAAACAAACCTAGACACAAGTCTTCTCTTGAAGGTCTTCACTTGAAAATCTTCTTCTCCTTCTTGACTTGGTCCAAACCTTGATCCAAAGAGTTAGACTCCTCTTGAGTACTTGATGTGGTCTTGATGCACAAGCTCTTGAATCAACACATGTTAGCTCCAAAACTTGGCTTTAAATCTTTTGTTGAAGCTAAACACCTACTAAGATCTTGATCACAAATCTGAGACTAACTAAATACAAGATCATTAGTACTATAACTACATGAGTTAATCATCATCAAAACTAGAGTGAGGGCCTTTGGGCCAACAATCTCCCTCTTTTTGATGATGACAAAACTCATAGAGTTTTATATGCATGGATTAAAGTTAAGCTTCATAGAAACTCCCTCTTAACTCATGCATAACAATAAATAATAAGATATAGCAATGAAGAGCATAAAACTAAACAAATGTATATGCATAAATAAGGTGAGACAAATATGCATAAACCAAAAGTTCTTTTCCCAAAAACATTCTCCCCTTTTTTGTTTAAACATTCAAAATCATTCTTCCCATTTTATGAAAAACATAAGATGTATAAATTTAATATATGCAAAAACTCAAATATGCATATACAAACTCAAATATGCACATATAAACTCAAAATCTTTCTCCCCCTTTTTGTCAATCATCAAACAAAGGGGTAAAATAAAATAAATCAAGAATAAAGATATATATGCGATATACATTCATGAAGAGGATGACGCTAAGTTAGCTTCCCTGCATACATGCATTACATGAAGAAGAGATGACAAATTCTAACTCACATAAAGCATAATACACAATGCATAAGTGGAGATGTGAAGCTCCCCCTACACACGTGTATCACATAAAGAAAAGATGTCAACCTCCTTAATATAAGATACACTCAACATGAACTTTTATATAGAAGAGATGTTAAGCTCCCCTTGCATATAGGTAAGACATATCAAAACATTTTTAACACAAATTTTTATAATACTTAAACAAATTTTGAGATATCATTTGTATATAAATAAAATTTTAAGATACCAATTGTAAATAAATAATGCAAATTTTGAATTTTTTTTAAATCAACAAGTCAATTTGAGATATCACAAGATTTTGATACCATATGAAATTGAAAATTTGTGATACCAATTGAAATTGAAACATTTGTACATTTTGATACTAATGAAAGAATATTTTATATTTTGATATCTGTTGAAATATATGGTAAATTTTGATACCAAATAGGTAAAACATATTGATACCAAATGAACTTTAAACCCAATTGGAAATTGAAACGTATTGATACCAATTGAAGTATATTGTAAATTTTTGATATCAATAAAAATATCAATTGAAAATAATGCATAAGCTTATTAAAATACCAATTGAGATATCAATTGAAATCAAGATTTAATTCAAGCTTAGTATAAACATAATTTATACTTTAAAATGTAAATATGTTGTGAATCAAGCATAATCAAATCATATATATGTATAAAAAGAAAATATCAATGGAAATTGATATTCTTTGAAATTTAAAGCATACATATATAGAAACAAAATTATGAGTATACAAAGAGATATCAATTGAAATACCAATTGAAAATATGATGAGAAGCAAGTGTATAACTCATAAAGATCCACCCTTTTCATGCACATAATAAAAGATATGTAATTTGAGCATATAAGGCATAGTCGCCCATCCATCAGTCTTTATTTGGGTTGGTAGGGGTTTTCAAAAACGAGAGTTTGAAAATATTTTTATTGTGAAAATACTATCAAATGAAGAATAAATAAATAGTTAAAGTAATTTTTAAAAAACTAGTTAAAGATCCTTCAAATATGAAACCAAATCATATGTATATCATGAAACATACTAAATACATAGGAGTTGACACTCGAAATCTATAAACCACAAAAGTTTTCATGAAAACAATTTCATGAGTAAACAAATGAAGTGTGAGTGCACAAGCAACATGTGAATAACATTTTCATGAAACTAAGCAATAAAGCTCAAAATATCAAACATGTGAAAATCATGAAAATTCATTTTATCTAAAAACAAACTTCTAGGTATATGTATATTTTTATCCAAAAGTAACAATATGCATACATATCCCAAACATAAAAAGAGTTTATAATAGTATTTGCATGAAGGCAAGTGACTCAAGGGCATACATGTATATTTATTAGTTTTGAATAAAAATTAAATATACATGAAGTAAAACATGTTACAAAAATAGGCAAAACAAGTATAAATGAGGGAATCATCAAAACTAGGCTATACATGTGCATGTAGTGAATACAAATGAACAATGAAGTGCAAACATATATGAATCAAATGTTGCTCACTATTTGTACACATATATACACAAGTTTTGATAAAACTACATCTAAATAAGTATTTACCACATGAAGCACAAAATCAAGAACATGCTAAAAATTATCAAATAGTAAAAGCATGTAAACTAAAATAAGAGTTTAGAGATAGTTACCAAACCATAAGAATTATACTCTAAATCTCCAAAACATGGTGGTCGTCCCACCAAACCTCCTTGATAGCGGTGCATCAAATGTATGTCCATCAAGTCCATGTGCATCCACCACCAAGGCACCGACTCTCTCACGTCATGTGAGAGCCCACACCTACATCAAATACAAAAGGTGGAGATTTTGGTACCCATTTTCTTTTGGGTCCACGGGGGTTAGTCTTGTTCGGAACCCAAACATTTTTATTAGCAAAATTTAAAGAATTTATTTTATCATAACAAAATCTTGCTAAATGGCTTTTGCGGCCGCAATGTGTACACTTATACACTCTATCATGCATATGTGTATGAGTGTGATCATGACGTGCAAAGTGTGCATATGCATGTTGTCGGTGATGTGCATGAACATGTGGAGCTTGTTTCCTTTGAAACAAGGTTTCCAATCTAGAATGGTTAAATGCACAATTGCTCAAAGTTGAGCTCAAACAATCTATTTTTTTTTTTTAAATTTAACTTCATTTTTATCAATAGTAGTAGCATGAAAAGCATGGTCAATAATCTTTTTCTTTTTAGAAAAATTTTCTTTTTCTTTTGAAATAATTTTTCTTTTCAAAGAGATGTTTTCATTTAAAGCAATTTCTTTTCCTTTTCCACCAAAGAAATTTTATTTTTCAAAGCAATGTTTCCTTCACAAATATCATTTAGTTTAGAAAATAAGAAAATATTTTCATTTATTAAACATTCATTTTCTTTTGAAATGTTTTCAAATTTATTTTGAAAAGAATCCTTTTCTTCTAAAATAGAATCAAACTTCTTTTTCAAATTCTTAATTTCCTTTTTAAGCAATTCATATTTTTCAAGAAGTTTTTGACAAAAAGATTCAAGCTCATCATAGGACATGTCAATATCTTCTTCTAGTTCGGATTCAGAATTTACCTCAAGGGGGTTATCCCTTTGGACCATGAAGCATACGTTGAAAGCCTCACTTCCAACATCTGAGTCGCTTCCCGCATAGTATTGCTCTTGTTCGCCAAGGGAGAGTATGGTGTTCCATACTACAAAAGTCGAATCAAAGTTAACAACTCTATATAAATAATCATCATTTAGAGTTGACTTTAAAGCATAGATGGCTTTTGCATTAGCCTCAAGATTTTTGCCATTTAAATAATAGGAGTCTCTAACAGTGGCAAAATAAACATGAATCCCTAAGGCTTTGAGGTACAAAGACATCTTAACCTTCCAAATTTGGATGTTAAGAATGTCAAAGGTGGGAGGTGACATGAAATCCATGGTGTGTACAAATATTGATTAGCTATAAAAGAGGATCTTTAACTCTAAGTTGTTATACCTATATCAAGAGCACTTGGCTCTGATACCAATTGAAATCACCTAGAAGGGAGGTGAATAGGTGACTAGCTAATCTAATGGTGAATTAATGCGAAATTAAAACTATTTATGAAACCAAAAATTCTTAAGCACAACACACTAAGCATAACCTAAGAGTGTAGCCGAATTTCCCGTGAAGGGCTCTGGACTATCTCCTCAAGATTCCTTTAGATAAGAGTTGAGGTGCCGTTTTGGCTCTCTTGGTTGAATACAAGCGTGAGCAAACTATCCCCAAGCAAATATCAATTTGAGCACAAATATATATCAAGCATATAAAGATAAAAGCAATATAAACATGCAAGATATAAATACAAGTGAGAGATAGAGAGAGCAATCGCAAACACGGGAGAATTATTTCGAGGTTCGAGCATACTTGCTCTACGTCCCCGCCTTCAACACTATGAAGGATTTTCACTAAAAATGATCCTACCGGATCACTCGGTGCCGCAACACCTACAAGCGAGTTCACATTAGAACTCCTTTGGATTCTCTAGTCCCTCTCTTGTTCCCGCAAGAACAACACACCGCAAGCACACTAGCTTGCCGAGGCCGCACCTCTACAATGAGCTCTCACTAGAACTCGAAACACCGCGAACCCGCAAGTCTGCCTCCTCAAAACAAGAATGAAGACTTTGGTGATCATAACACATTGATCACCTAAAAACAATCTCACAACAACTCTCCTATAGGAATGATATAGCAATGGATAGCTCAAGTATGTGTGAGAAAAATAAAATTAATTTGGTGGTGAAAAACTCAAAGAAATCTCTTTTACAAAAAACACTATTAAAAATCTCTCCTTTTGATATGACAATTTTCTCTTAAACAAGTGGAGATTAACACTAAAAGATGTATCAAAAACTAGCTTGAAAACCCACTTGAAATTTTATAGAAAACAGCCCAAGGAAGCCCCAATTTATAGGCTCCAAAAATCTATCCGTTGGAAGCCAACTCAGCAGCTCTGGCTGCTAACGGTCGACCGCCCGGTTGACTGCTAACGGTCAGATTTTCGACCGTTGGGGAGGTCGGTCGACTGGCCGGTCGACCGCCAACTGGGCGATGGCCTAGCGGTCAACCGCCCGGTCGACCGGGCCATTTCCAAAGAGCAGAAGCTCTCTGGCGATCGACCGTACGGTCGACCGGCCCAACCTGTGCACGTCTGTGCACATCAGTTGACCAGAGCGATCGACCGACTTCTTGTCCGGTCGACTGTCCGGTCGACCGACAGAGGGGTCAGTCCAGGCAATTTGGGAATTTAAAAACTTGACTTTTTGACTTTAATAAAATCCCATAAATTCTCTAAAAATCTACAAAAATAAGTTCAGTATTATACTTTGATATACAAACATATTTGAGTAAAAATCAAAACATGTTACAAACATTTTGAACTATTTTTGTATCTTAGAAATTTTTCCTTAAAACAAAAACCGTATTTTTCCAAATTGATTTTTTTCAAAACTTCTCCAATTCCAAAAATAAGATATTTTAAACACTTGTAAAGCTTAGTGTGTATGGATATAATCCACTGCACATATATGATGAAATATCTATGTTTTTGACATTAAGCTCTAAAATAGTTTTAGTTAAAACGCATGTGTATATGAAAGTCCAAAAATCGAAACGGTATTTTTTCAAAACAAAAACTCTTTTGTATTTTTTCAAAATGAAAACTCTTTTATAAAAACTCATCTAAATCTTGTGTGTGAGTGTATATGATACTTGAGAAATCCACCAACTATTCTATCCTTTACATTTTATCTAAAAATAAAATCTTAATAAAATAAATCTAGACACAAGTCTTCTCTTGAAGGTCTTCGCTTGAAAATCTTCTTCTCCTTCTTGACTTGGTCCAAACCTTGATCCAAAGAGTTAGACTCCTCTTGAGTACTTGATGTGATCTTGATGTACAAGCTCTTGAATTAACACATGCTAGCTCCAAAACTTGACTTTAAATCCTTTGTTGAAGCTAAACACCTACTAAGATCTTGATCACAAATCTGAGACTAACTAAACACAAGATCATTAGTATTATAACTACATGAGTTAATCATCATCAAAACTAGAGTGATGGGCCTTTGGGCCAACACCGTAGAGTTTTGAAAACTTTGGAGGGGGTTCTGCAGACTGTCTAAAAATCATTGAGGACAAGTCATCAGAGAGCAGAGTCTATACTCTAGACGCAAGGCTCATCAGAGCCACTCGTGCAAATTCAAAACACGGGACTCGAAGCCCGCGTCCCTAGCTTAACTGCAATGCAATGACGCAGAGCCCGAAGCCCGCATCTCAATGTCACCGCAGTGTCGAAACGTGAGGCTTGAAGTCCGTGTTCCTGCTTCACTGTAAAGCCAAGATGCAGAGTTCGAAGCCCGCGTCTCGACGTCACCGCAGTGTCAAAACACGAGGCTCGAAGTCTGCCTCCCAGCATCACTGTAATGCCAAGACGTAGAGCCTGAAGCCCGCTTTCAACTGCAAAAGAGCCCTGCGTTTCAGTTATAACTGCCCTCATTACCGGGTTAATTACTTCTCACGTAATGAGGGGAGTTAACCCCCATTATAAATGATTTTTAGGGGATAATTTTACCCTTAAAACCCCTATAAATAGCTAAATTTGCTATTGGAGGAAAAGGAAAAGATTTTTCAGGTCGATCGAACTTGATCAAATTTAATTGAAATTTTTAGCTGAGTAAAACTCTTCTGCACCAACTTGCTGAGTTCAAGTTTGTTTTTTTCTCAAGTGTCTTTGAGATTCCATTTGGACAGAAGTTGTGTAACTCCATCCATAATCCGAAGAGAAGGTTCCCAGAAGACACTGACGTTCACCCGATCAACGAAAAACAAGATTCACTTTCCACCGCTACATCAAGAACTCAGCCTTAAATAAAAAGAAGATTTGAGCTTGAATATCTTCTCTCTCTTCTAATCGGATTATTGAGTTGTAATATTTTTTACAATCAAACAAAGAATTTACTCCGCCTTCAATTTTCCCCGAGAAACAAAGTCGACTTGTGCGAATCATGTAGTTATGAAGACCTCACCCGTATCTTTCTGCCTCCATGCCAACAGCTCAGTTGAGTATAAGTAGGCCTCCTTCTCCAACGAAGAGAGGACCACTTTAGGATTCCGAATTCTGATCTTTATTTCACTTGGATTTCAATCTAATACACTCTCTAGATACCTGTAATTCCTGTAACCTGAGAATTATAGTGAAGCTCTTCATTCTCTCTGTGATTTTTCCCTATTAAGGTTTTCCACGTAAATCCTCTGTGTCTCTCTTTTATGTGTTGTATTTTATTTACGCACATTTCTCCACTTCATTTCTCGTTATGGTGAGGATCGGCCATCCAATCAGTTGTGGCAAAAATCACCATCACACTTAGGTATACATCTGCAAAGCCTTACAAGACGAAACTCGTCCACTTGAGGAGAACTAGGGATTTAACAACTTATTGCACATACTACGTGCAACCATGATTTTTGTGAAAGTGAGATAAGATTTTCCTGCTTTACTAGATTAATTTAGATTTTGACTTTTATTTTTGCTCGAAGTCTAGCAACATATAGGTAGGAGGGTATTTTGTTGAGCACAATTTTCGTACACTTTTATTTACCTATATTTATTAATTTTGTATCTAAAATAATACTATTCAAGTATTTTTAGTTAATTTTGTGGAAGACATGTCTAAATACAATATCCAAAAGAGAGCATGATTTAATGCAATAAAGGAGTCAAGTTTGCGAATTCAGAGTCATGGTCAAACCACATGGAAACCCACTTCACAGAGGGAAGCCTAATAATAAATGAATTAAGTTAGTTCTCTCTAATTCAAATTTGAATAGTAAAGAATTATCTTCAATCAATCTATCTCTTATCTGAAGTGAATTAGATATTATTTTTATCTTATCAATTAGTTGCAATTACAAGATATGCATTTAAGATTCTGACAATCAAGCAGTTGTAGATACACGATTTATAGTTAAGATCCTAACAATCACGCAATTGTAACTTCAAGATATGTAGTTAAAATTCTAACAATTAAGTTATTGTAATTATAAAAGATGTTGTTAAGAGCTTAACCAATAATTGTAACTTACTTTGGGTATAAATAAGAGAGGAAGGTTTAAATTAATGGTATTGCTTGTATCATTCAAAAGCCCGAATGAAAGCTTGTTGCTACAATCAAGTAGCTTAGAGATCATTTGTAATAGAGTTAAGTATCAATAAAGTTTTCTTTTTTTTATGATATTTTATTCTTCTTCATTCTGTTTTGTTTTTTTAGCATCGTGTGTACTAATTTTAATATATATGGTAGGATGAAACTAAGTTAAAAAATGCTTAAGTAGTTAGTAACTCATCTCTCATGTTATGTTCGTCGTTATGATTTTGTTAGATTAAACAACATCTAAATTATAGTTAAATTATCTAAGATTTTTGATAAATTAAAAGTGAGTAGCATCACTCTAGTTTATGCTTAGAAAAAATGATTTAGGGCTGTTGGAATTGTTGTTTAGTTTCACTTAATTATCTTTTAAAAATCAGTATCTTACTTGTCTATATAGCTCATGAATTGATATGTTATGATGATCCATATAATCTATACTTTTTATAACTAAGTAGAAAGTGAAGATCTTAGTACTTGTATGCTTTATCTTTCAATTGTGTAACACTTAGCCAAGATATAAATCATGAGATTTGGGGAGGGAGAAAACTAACTAATTAGTTTGTTTCATGCTTAGTGGATTCTTATCCTTAGATTATTTTCTTATTAATATTTTCTTAAAAGAAGTAATAATTAACTATCTTCCAACTTTATTTCTTAATTCGCCTGGATAAGTTCTAAGTGACAAAAGAATTTATCTTCTATGTGGATCGACCTGTATTTACCCGTATTTCTTCGTACCATGCACATACAGTTTAATTAATTTCTTACGGTGTCACTATAGAACTCTGTTAATCTGACGGTGGTTGGGGAACGATGTCGGTAACAATGGACAGCTGAGATTGAGTATGGGGAGAATAGAGAGAGGAAAAAGTTTCTAAACCGGGGAAGGTGGGGGTGAGTTCACACTTGCTCGCATTACATGCGGGATAAAAGGGCACAATGGAACTGGATTATTTATTTTGTTTTCTAGATCGATCGGGTCAGGCTGGGCTGGGCTGGGCTGGCCCACATACGTAAGGTTGGATCCTGTTTGAGGATGAAATTGTCTGAGGTTGGAAATTCATGCAGCAAATGAAACTTGCAGGTAAATTCAGTTTGGAGATTGCCACACAATGGAGAATGGATTCTTGGAGACATAACATCCACTAGTAGATGGATGGATGGATGTGATTTCTTCCAAATTAAAGCATTAGTTCGACATTTCTAAGACTGTAAATGGTATATGAAAATTCAATAAGGCATCCAGTCATAGAACCTTAATTAGATTAGGACAAGTTGCGAATTCAGAATAATATCATATTTGAATTGGACTAGTATAGAAATAATCTAAAACAAATCTGAGTTCACATACTTGTGAGTAGTAAAAACCTATGTTCAAGTGTTGGCTACGATCTGTGTTTCAATAAAAAGAAATTTAGTTCAAATCTGATTTTTCCTTTTTTTTTTTTTTAAGTTTTATAGTTTAAATTAGATTAGAATACAAATCGAATATAGGTTATGATTTAAATTCTGATTCAAATTTTATATAGATTCGATTGAATACTACCTGCCGACAGGCCTAAATGTTAGATTCAACTTAGAACATATTACAGTATTTGTGCAATGTACCATCGTGATTAAAAAGTGGACCCTTTAACTGTATGTTAGCCCTATAGCTAGCTAGCTAGGTAAAAAGACAACTATATAGCCTACCAAACGTAGTTTGAGCTATAAAGTGTGTGCAAGCAATATCTTCTTATTTATTATCATTACATTGCTCTCGTGAATAAAACCAAGAAGCATGATTTCTTTTATTAAACTTAAAAAAAAAAGAATGATGAGATCACCCTATTTTGTAATTTTAACATCCATAATTAGTTAAACAACATCATGAGACTAAGCTTTCCTTTTCATTGGAATTTAATGAATTGGCTTTAAGCAGAGGAAGAGAGAGAGAGAGAGAGAGAGAGCAATTTCCCCAAAGGGTTATTATTGCTATCTAGCCTCAGAGCCCTAGAGCTATGGTCCAACGAGGCGGCTTGATTTGGTCTAGATTCTCAAGGGCTCAGGAAAAGGCCAGATGGTCCTTGTCACGCTCGAGCACATACCAACCAGTTTGGATGGGTGCAAACCATCATTTCCTGAAAAGGCCTCTAAAGTAGATCCGGCTCTGGTTCAGAAACGGATCGAACCGGCCGGTTTCGGTTCCGGTTTCAGTTACGAAATCAGGTCGGGTCTATTTTTTTTAGGCCAATGGCTCATTTTTGGAATGATTGACTTGGACTGGAGCGGGTTGGCTCAAACAAAAAATATAAAAAAAATCTAGCCCCTCGCGGGCCAGCCCGCAAGGCAAAAAAAAAAAGAAAAAAAAATTTCAAGCCCCACCAACCAAGGCTGGCCGGCGAGGCTACCAGGCCCTAGACCGATCGACCACCCAAAGAGGGGAAAGTTGCTGGTTCGAACCGAAATCGTCGATTTCTGAATCCGGAACCGGCGATTTCCGGTTCTTAAAAACTAAAATCGAAACCGAACCGGCTAGGGAACGGTTCCGGTTCGGTTTGGAACCGACGAACCAGCAGCAGCAACAACCGGTTTCAGTTTTCGATTCACGATTCCGATTCGATTTACCGGTTCGAACCGAAACCGTGAACGAGTCTACGCTAAAGATGCAAGCCAGCAAATGCAATGTGGGTTGCTAGAATGTACTTAGAGGCCCATTTGGATAATGGAATAGAGTTGGGTTATTGCTTAATTAAAGTATTATTATTATGAGGAAAGGAACCAAAGCCCGGTGTTGAACCCAGACTTTTCATTTTCCATTCCAACCTTTTTACCAACTGAGCCAGGCCTCGTTAGCTGCTGCTGCTGCTATATTATTATTATTATTATTAATAATAATAATAATAATAATAATAATAATCATCATCATCATCATCTAGAATAACTATACTTTCATTTTACCTTATGATTTCAAGCCATCTAAGAAACTTACGAAGTTCTCCCTTGAGTGGGCCAAGGAAACGAAACAAGAATAAGAATAGAAAGGGGGGGGGGGGGGGGGAAAAAGGAAAATATTAAAGGAAAAAGAAAGGAGAAATTCACACAAGTTTTTTGTTTGATTTAATTTTGGACTAGCTAGCATGTCTTCTATGTAATGTAACATAGACTCAAATTCCTGTGTTATTTTATAAATTTTTATGCTGTGATTTCCGTCTCCAAACTACTTTCTTATCTTTACAATTATTCTCACTTTTTCTTTTGATCTGTGGTCTCTCAAACAAAAATGAAAGAGAGAAAGGAAAAGGATTAAAAAAAAAAGAAGCTTCACTCTCAAAATTTAAACCCAATATTCAGTGGTCGGCTACAGAGACGAGGGAACGGGACTTGAAATTTGAAAGTTGAAAGAAAGCTTATCATGTAAAGAAATGTTATTTGGAGAAACTAGAGGAGCTTATATCTACATAATATGGAACCAGTGGGCTGACTCTCTAGTAACACCCCTCTTTCTCGAGGGACAGATTCTAAGTTCAACCCCGCAGCTGTCGAACAGGTTTAACTTGGATAATCAGTAACGGATGGGTGTGCGCGCATCAGCATAATATAACATTGAAATTAACAATTAGAAATATTCCATATTGATTTTCGTATTTCAATGTTACCCTTACGGCAATAATATACGAAATACTGCTTTCAAAACTTTGAAAATTTTAGTTATATAGCAAAGTAATTTTAGTATAGAAAGCATCCATTTTCTTTTTCTTTCTTTTTTCCCTCTGCTGCGTCGATGTGCATCTTTATATGTATTTATCTGTATATATTTATCTTAGAATTCATCGTTAAAAAGTATGTATTCGTAGACTTTTATGTCTGTCTCTGTCTTAAAGTTTATCTTTTACGTCCTCTTAATAATGTGTGTTGCGCGCGAGACAACAATCAATGAGTAATCCACCATAGAGATAGATGCAGCCGAAGATGTACCCACACGACAAGAACATAGAAACAATAGAGAAAAACAAGTCAACACAATATTTAACGAGGTTCGACAATTTGCCTACGTCCTCGGGTTAAGGGAGAGAGAGATTTTATTGATTCAACAATTAATAAAAGCGAATACCAGAGGGATACTTATCGGGATACAATATATGAGGACTCTATCCCATATTATAGCCAGAGAGTCTCAGGGATTTAAGACACCCTGACTGGATTTGACCCAAAACAGAAAATGAGTTTGAATCCAAAAAGAAAAAACAAAACGCATCTGTCGGTCGACCGGGACCAACCAAGAGGTGGCTTATGTCAGTCGGTTGACCGCTCTGGTCGACCGTTCCTTTGCCACAGTCGATCGTATCTATGGGCATCGTGCACACCGGTCGACCAGATTCTGTCTTGGCCTGCTGCAAACACCCGTTCTTACTCCTTTTGACTTCCGATCTCTGCGCTATTTCCTCTATCTTCTCTTCTACAGTGTGATCATACTAGCACTGATGCCTTGGATCTCATTAGAACCCCGCAATTAAGCGTGTTTGAGTGCCAGAGTTGTGCTAGGATGAGTGACCTCCTCCGAAGTCCTCGTGTTGGACCCCACAGAAGAACAATCCTCTTGAGACTTATTTTCTAAAAGAATGACAAAACTCTCAAGGCTTTAATCTCTATACAAACCATATGGATATATAATTTCTAACTCGCATTAAAAGATTGAGTTGATCGTTCTTTAGTTAAAAAAGATAATTCAAATTCTATTTATATCTAATTAGTAATTTATAAATCTATCACTTACAAAATTATATTTCTATAATTCAAAAGAAATTTATATTTCTATGAGAGGAGTGCTCGCAGACAGAAATCTAGTTTTATAATTCATAAATTAACTCACATTCTGTGGGCCGTGAGTACAATCCAAGCTTCATTGTGATGCACAAATTTGCAAAAAGGAAAAAAAAGAAAAGGCAAATTAGAACATCACTTCGTCAACTGAAACTTCAGCTGCCGCCGAAAATTTACAAAAATGGAGGGGAAAAAAAATAAGCATATTTTTTTTCTCTTTTTTACATCACGCAGAAATGAACACCATATAAACTCAATCCCTCGCACATTACAAATGAAGTTATGCAGCAGAGAGAACCACAAGATGTCACTTTCTTTTTTTCTGTACAACTTTTGAGTACATTTTAGTCAGAGAATTGTAGTTTAAATAACAAGATTCTTGATCAAAACTACCCAGAATAAAACTCTCAAGCTTCAAGTCCACTGTATTCTGTACCCTCAAAAACTACAAATATTTCACTAAAATCTTCAGATGATTCACTAAAAAAGTCCTGAAACCTGACACTGGAGTTTTCAAGCAGCATGTAGATTATAATTAAAAAGAATAAAAAATTATATTTCTGCTGCTCAAGTGGACTCCACCTTGTCAAAGCCATTTTCTTTCTTTTCTATTTTCTATTTTTTTTTCCTCTCTTTAAACCTCAGCTGTTATCTGGCGGGATCCTCGCGTCAGGTGCTCTGACCTCCGGTGAGCAGTAGCTGGCGGCATCTCCCTCAGCAGCTCCCCATTCTTCCCACTAACTCCTGGAATGACGGCCGCGTGCCAGGATCGCTTCACACAATAACAATAAATCAAATCAAAATTGGGAGAAAATTACTTCCAGAAAAGGAAACAAAGTTATTTGATTGATTTTGTTAATTTTTTTCCTACAAAATAATGCTGTCCTAATTCAAGTTTACTACCTGTAATCTAACACAAGAATATGATTTGTGAGTAGGGACTTTTGAGTTAGATTTGAGTAAGAAAGTTTGAGTGATGAGTTTGATTTGAGTTGGAAAGTTCTTGAGTTAAAATAGCAAAACTCTTTTTTCACCTGTCCCAACACTCGTGGATAATGGCGGAGACGCGAGGATCCGTGCTCGTTGGTATATCTAATCGCTGGTCCATAAACCCCACGACACCAATAACCTTCTCAAATATCAAAAACCAATGGAAAGCTCACAATCAGCTTTAGCTCACAGATGTTACATGTCTAATAACCAATAACAAAAGACGAGGTACCGACTGGAAAGGGCTGAGGTGGCTCCAGGGAATGGACTCCGTCATGAGCTCCCACAAAATGACTCCGAAGCTGAACACGTCCGACCTGATTTAATTCCATTCCATTTCTAGTAAGTTTCTTTTAATTTTATTTAATTCATAAAATCATTTCTATTTTTTTTCCCCGAAAAACGAGAGGGTAGGTTTTGTATACTTCTCATTGGAGCAGTCGCCTCGAAGCACCTCAGGCGCCATCCAGTGCGGCTGCATATACACAATTCACAAAAGGTAGTGCAGTTCAGGGTTCACAAAAAATTGAAAATTGCAGATCATGACTAGATTAGAGTGCTCACATCACTATGCACATTGTTGCCAATCTAAGAATATTGCACATGAATAAGATTATGTTGTTGGCTCCCCAACCTAATACTTCGAACTTTTGAGTGGAGTGGAAGTGTCGTGACAGTGCATAAACCCCGAAAATTAAGATTGAGACAATCAACTCAATGTGAGAGAATATTAACTTGTTGTCAAAATGCTCGGATCAGACTCATAAAATGAATAAATAAATAAACCATTTGACAATATGTAGGCTACAGTTCAAAGCATAAATACGACAATAATCTAGCCCATTCCATCTGAACATGAAAGAGCAGGATCTATTCACGCACGGCCTATTTTCTATTTGATCTCCAACCAGAGTAGTCTGGGAGTGTTTTAGATGTCATAAAAGCAGCTCATTCTTTTGCACTACCAGTGTTGAGTTATAATCTTTTTTCAGGAAGAAGGGGGGAAAAATGCTGTGTATGGCAACAAGAGCTAGGGAGTTGAATCGCCAACTTCTAGAGACGAATAATAATAAAAGTTAGGAACTAAGCTTTGACTGGTTGTTTAAATAAAAAAAAGAATTAGCAATAGGGATTTGAAAACAGAGGGAAAAAGAAAGAAAGAAGCTATTTCATGATTTTAATGGAATTAGTAATTCTATTCTAGAATTAGGTGCTTCTGGGTGGTTTAAGAAGTGGTAATTTGGAGTTTCTAAGCAGTTAAACAGTGTTAAATCAGTTAAGGAAACTGAATAGCGTGTATTATTGATTAGGACAATCCCTGAATATACAGTCATTATAATTACATGATTAAAAAACTTCTAATCCTAATATAATTAATACTACATAATCCTAATTCTAATATTACTCTTTAACAAGTAGTTTACAAGTCACGGTTATTTGCTGTCTCTTATCAATATTAAGCCGTTTGGCAGCACTTAGCAAGAACAATCTTTTCTAAATAGCTCAAGTAAATCCTCGTGCCCATCTTACTGTTGGATAGCATTGTGAACGAAAAACTAGCATGTTTTTTTTCTGGGTGATGAGAGAAAATAACGTACTTATTGACAGTTTTAACCAAAATCAGCAGATTTTCCAAACGGAGAACCCTTATCGAAGTTTAAAATCATTTATACATTTGGCCCAGTTATTTTAAAACCTTGGGGAATCTCAAAATTCCGGAGATTAAAAAAACTCAGATCACTCCTCAGCTTCTCAAAAAACAGCTAGCTAAACACATACAAAGAATATAAAATGAAATGATTCTAAGAACCTTCTGGCCCAGAACTGTCAAAATCAACTCAATTTATAAAACATACAGAAAGTTGCATCATCATTTATAATATTTTAGAACTCTTACCGTTCCTCTTCCAGATGCCGCTGTCGTTAAAGTTGAGATCTTTAAACATGATATGCCAAAGTCTCCAACCTGTAGGATACCATGACTTTTCTGATACTTATATATAGAGCTGTTTTTTACGGTGCAGATACATGAACATAAATTTGATATACCTTAACCGTCCAATTTTGCCCGACTAGTAAATTTGATGATTTTAGGTCCCTATGTATTATTGGTGGATTTCTTCGATGCAAGTAGTTCATGCCTCTAGCCTGCAACAAGGACATTCACCTCAGAACTAATATTGAGACATCACTTCAAAAATAATAAAATTCCAAACTGAAAGTTGCGATATTTGCTGAAGGGACATACAACATCAAGTGCCATCCTCAGACGGCGCTTTAGGTCCAATTTCTGATTGTTTTTGTGTAATGTTCTGAAAAGGCTGCCCCTGTTGATGGGAATGGGAATAATAAAATAAGAATGTTTCTTTTTTTTTCCTCCAGGATTAGCTAGTACCACCAGACACTTCGTGCTTCTCATTGTTGCTGATTATGATGACCATTGTTACCTTGGTGTAAGAATTCCGTCACAATCGCAAGCCGTTGAGGCAAGTATACTGCTCCCATGAACAACAACACATTCGGATGCCTCAGTCTTCTCATTATAGCTATCTGAAATAAGTACCCAAAATAATGGAGTATCAAGATACACTATCTTTTAGGATTGAGGCTTTTTCAAATTATGTACTCCTTCTTGTAATCTGATAGAAGCCCCTCTTGGTAATCATTTCCTAGATACACTTTTATGGCAACATCCTGATAAGAAAATAAAGCGAAAAAGAACTATAATTTATTTATTCTCCATAAGTATGGCCAGAAAAGCATCTAAAGCAAAAGGGATGTTCTGAGTAGTAAATATCATACCGATCCATTCCAAACTCCACGATATACAACAGCGTAAAAACCTGAAATAGATAGAACATGACAAATTATCAGATGGTAAGACTTTGAACCTGTTTCTCTCTCTTTGGTTTCAGATCCACCTGATGTATTTTAAACTATCGAGTATTTTGAGAACTTCGGATGGGAACCAAGTGGTTATTGAGGACTCAACAATCATTTTTCTGTGTCCTATCAGTAGATTCAGTACTCTATGGCAAAAACATGAACTCATTTTTGCATTTCTCATCCTTTCCACATATAGAGTAAATCGTATACTGAACATAAAAGATCTACTATTGTGTTGGCCTTCTAATGATCTTAAAAGACAACTAGAAAGAAAAAGATAGAATTAAACAGGAACTCAAGAAATCAAAGTAGCAGTATTTTGCAGTGACAGTAAAAACAAACATGTCCATTGAAGTCCTTCTCATTCTCAAATAATTCAATCATTCTCTTAAAAAAAATAAAATGTAAATAAACAAATATATGTTAACATGCTACAGTTTTATATTGCACATTGGAACAACCATAGAGCAATTACCTTGACCGACTTCCTCTCCTATATGCAGGTCTTCCCAGTGAATGTCACATTCAATGTCTAAGTCCAGATCTTTTTTCTCAACTGGAGAAGAACCTGGTTGGCTGTTTGTTTCAGCTGAATTTGCTGATGGTGAGCCATCTTCAACCTGATTTCGTAGTCTTTGTTCATTGTTTAACACAGCTTGTGTTGGTAACTCTTCTATTGAGTTTCCTGATCCATGTTCGGCATCATCCGTCCCATTTTGTACAGGACCTACAATAGGCAAGAAATCTGTTCATTACAGGGAGCATACTATTTCTCCAAATAATTGATTACATTTTCACGCCCTCTGCTTACTGATGCCGTGATTCTTCTTTGTGTTGAGCACCCCAATTTTAGTTTGCTCAAAGGAACTGCCTGTTTCATAACATTGTAAGCATTTGATAGAATTCTTTTTCAACTTCTCTT
>JAVJIF010033288.1:0-153300 GCA_038442645.1 Agave tequilana | reverse complement strand
TCTTTGGTTTCAGATCCACCCTGATGTATTTAAATTATCGAGTATTTTGAGAACTTCGGATGGGAACCAAGTGGCTATTGAGGACTCAACAATCATTTTCTGTGTCCTATCAGTAGATTCAGTACTCTATGGCAAAAACATGAACTCATTTTGCATTTCTCATCTTTCCACATATAGAGTAAATCGTATACTGAACATAAAAGATCTTATTGTGTGGCCTTCTAATGATCTTAAAAGACAACTGAAAGAAAAAGATAGAATTAAACAGGAACTCAAGAAATCAAAGTAGCAGTATTTCGCAGTAGTGACAGTAAAAACAAACATGTCCATTGAAGTCCTTCTCATTCTCAAATAATTCAATCATTCTCTTTAAATAGATAAATGTAAATAAACAAATATATGTTAACATGCTACAGTTTTATATTACACATTGGAACAACCATAGAGCAATTACCTTGACCGACTTCCTCTCCTATATGCAGGTCTTTCCCAGTGAATGTCACATTCAATGTCTAAGTCCAGATCTTTTTTCTCAACCGGAGAAGAACCTGGTTGGCTGTTTGTTTCAGCTGAATTGCTGATGGTGAGCCATCTTCAACCTGATTTCGTAGTCTTTGTCATTGTTTAACACAGCTTGTGTGGTAACTCTTCTATTGAGTTTCCTGATCCATGTTCGGCATCATCCGGTCCCATTTTGTACAGGACCTACAATAGGCAAGAAATCTGTTCATTACAGGGAGCTTACTATTTCTCCAAATAATTGATAACATTTTCACGCCCTCTGCTTACTGATGCCGTGATTCTTCTTTGTGTTGATCACCCAATTTTAGTTTGCTCAAAGGAACTGCCTGTTTCATAACATTGTAAGCATTTGATAGAATTCTTTTTCAACTTCTCTTTAACTATTTGTTTTGATATGTCAGTGGAATCTGAAACACAACAGTCTTCAACCATCATTCTCTCCAAACGTTTTCTTCTGCATATCTAGGAACCTGGGAAAAGAAGGAAAGGCAAAAAAAGGACAGAAAAAAAAGAGAGTAATATTATCATCAGTTAAGGTAGCAAATAGCATGTTGCCAAACTTGTAACATATCATCAGTTAAGGAGGTAGCAGCAACTAGCCAAACTTGTAAAAAAGAACTCCTAACTGAATTAGTTGGTGTAAAATTTGGGATAGAGAGTTCTGTCTTGTGAGAGCGCGCGCGTTTTTTCTTTTTCTTTTTCTCTCTTTTTGTGTGTGTGTGTGTGTGTGTGTGTGTGTGGGTAGGGGACGGGGCGGCATGAAAATATCGGTTTACAGTCATAACTAGGCTCTAGATACTTGTCCATGTTGCAGACAACATAATAGAAAATTGATGATAGTGCAATACATGCTAGACTATACAAGCAAGTCGATTCCAATATAACATCGTGTTTGGTTTAAAACCCTTGTACTCTGTGGCTGATCCCCATTTTGATTGGAGAAGTCTTAGATGATGCTGACAACGACAATGAAGTAGTTTGTGTTTGTCTAACCATTGTGCTTTGAAATAAAGCATCTTTTTGGAACTTTAACCCCCTGAGATAAAACTGTTTATGCAATCCAAGTTAGTAGCCCACTCTGTTTTAGGGACAGATACAAAAGAAAATGAAAGAAATGACTTCTAATGTTTGCTTGGATTCTGGAAGGAACAAAAATCTAGTCTTGTTAGATATAGTGACTTTGCGGGAGATCGTGATAGGACAACTTCACTCTCTAGTTATGTCTTTGCATTAGGTGCTTGTGCGATCAGCTGGAAAGCTGCTTCACATGCTACAGTTGAATTATCTACATAAAAGGTGAGCACATGACCGTCTCTGCGGTTGTTAAAAGAGCTATGATTAACAGGTTACGAGCTCATTTCAGATCAAGATGTGGTTACCACCTACAGTGATAGCCAAAGTGCTATTCACTTGACCAAAAATTGAATGTATCATGAGAGGAAAAATCACATTGACATACATGCACTTCTTTGCTCAGTAGATTGTTTATATAAGGTGAAACAATCCCTATTATGAACATTAGCACCCTTAACAATCTGGTGGTAATTAACCAAATCTCTTCTACTTGTCAAGTTCAAACACTGTGTGCCTTACTCTACGGGAATTATGTGGAAAAGGTGGTAGAAGAGCTACCTACGTTTTTCCTTGTGAGATATTTCATGAAGGATTGGAGACAAGGTGGAGGTTTATTCTGTGTTCTTGAATCTGGTGACCTAAATCTAGTTCATGACCTGATCTGAAACATAAACTGCTGACAATTTGTGAGTAGGAAATTTTATGGAGGTTTGTTCTCCGCTTTGGGCTTAGGCTAGGGGTGCAAGGGCAGCCCGCGATGTTTTGTAAATTCCTCGCGTGTTTGTGTTCAAATCTAGGCTGAGATAAGAGAAAGAAAAAGTTTCTGCCGTCAATGAAATTCGGGTTGATTGTTCCTACAAATTTCTACCTCATAATTCTGAAATAGTGAATCTCAACTTGTCCTTCGCCTGTGAACATAGGCCAAAAGGCCAAACCATAAAAATCCCTTTGTCCCCTTCTTCTCCCATTGATATGAAATATGTCCGTGTGATAGAAAATCTGTGTCACTATCAAAACTACGCTTCACCAATACACTACTATCTTCAGGTAAGACAAATTAAAACTAGTAATGCGAGTGAATGAAATTAACAGGAAGAAGCATGTGCAGGCTAAACAATTTCAATCATGAACAAATAAAGATAAAGCTACATTATTCAGGCACAGTTTCTACAATCAATATCCATACTGATGAATCACAAGTAATAGATGCACATAATCTCACCAATAAGTTAATATCACTAAGGCGGATAAAATCCTAGAGACTAATTATCACGACTCTACAATTAAATAACCGTGATGAGGAAACTTACCTACTGAGGGTCACGTTTTGACCCAGTGTTCTGCTAATATCTGCTGGAATGCGTAGGGTTGTCTCCACACTCAAACGCTTCAAAATGGCTTGAATCAAACTCCGGATGGCTGAGAAACAGCCGAAAAAAACCAATTTGAACGGCTAACAAGTTTGTTTTCTGCAAACGGGTAGGGTCAGGTTCTACAGGCATGATCGGATCGAGTCTGCAGCAAATTGAAGCGAGTCAAACCTGGCTTGGAGCAAAAACTGGTCCAAATTTAAATTGGATCTGATCCGGGTCGGATTGTTGCAGCTTGGAGTCGGGTGACTCAAAAAATTAGATCTGGGTCTGAGATAACTTGGATCTAAAACTTGCTATCGGTGGTTGAAGTTGAGATGAAGTCGAAGGCGGAGGTTGAAGGCGGGGTCGAAGGCGGAGGTGCTGTCGGCGTTGAGGATGAGGCTCGACTATGGTTCCTGGTCGGCAAGGTGAAGTTGGGAGTTGGAAGGTAAGGAGTTTGGGATCCTATGCTGTCGACGGGATTTAGATGGGTGTCGGGGTTGCTGTACTGTCGACAAAACGAAAAGATTGGGACCTTTAGTCGTGGTGGTGGGGAGAGCTGGCAACATTGAGAGAAAGGAGGGAGAGAGGTGGTGGCAGACTACAGGCGAGGGAGGAGAGGGGAGAAGGGTGGCTCGAGGTTGCAGGTAAGGGGTGGGAGAGGAGAGGTAAGCGACGACTGCTGGGGGTAGGGTAGGCGGCATCAGCACATGTGAGGGAAGGGAAGTAGCAGCTGGCGTAGGCAGACATGTTGTGATAGCCCCCATGATCGATATGCACTTATACCAATAACTAGGATGGCACAGCGAAACGACAGGATCATTGAGCAACGAGAAAAAGAGATAAAGATATTCTGAAGTATAAAAAGTCAACACATAATTTAACGTGGTTTCATCAATCAAACAGATCGTGTGTACGTCTACGAGAGAAGGGGAGAAATTTTATTAAACTTTGAGAGAATACAATAAGAAATGCTTGCATCTCTCGCTAAGAAGATTACAAGCCCTTTGATGGCCGTCTAGAACAGCAAACCTTATGGTTAAAACTTCTCTCATGAATCTCTCACTTTTTCTTCATTCACTCTCTGAATTTTTGAATACATTGAAGGCCACCCCCAAAGAGTTATTTATAGGCCACTGGACCATCTTAGTCTACACACAATCAATAGCGCCTCAGAGGAAAAGAAAAACTCGAATCCAACTCGAACTGGAAATAGATCCTGAAAAAACTGACAGAACCGCCCTGTTAGTCGACTTATATGTAGATTAGTTGACTAATGAATGTATTAGTCGACTTATCAATGCTATAAGTCGACTACTGAGAACATTCAACTCTCTGTTTCATTTCAAGTAGACTGATTAGTCGACTATACTGCATGCATCTCTTCGTGCTCATCTGTCTTTTAAACTCTGAAGCTTTGTCTACTTTCATGATGTATTTCAGTCACAATCCTAATAATATCCTCCTTGACTTGAATACGTTCAAGTCTGAGAATAGCCACCATGCTCCATGTGCCTCATATCAATGCACAATTGAACAACTTTTGACTTTATCTTCATCTCACTCTCTAGCTCTTCCCCATAACCCTCACGGGGTTCACAACTTGACTAGATCGAACAAGTTCAGACCCGAACTGAACTTGATCACACAACGATCTCCTTGATCCACGCAGGATATATGAGAATTTGCTCCAACAAATGAGTAATGATCTGAACTTTCTTGTTGTGTGCCGCCGCCTAGTCCCAATCTGTCATCGGGGTAAAACTGAACATTCGAGCATGAAATCATCGTAACCTTCGATTGTTCCATAACCTTCAATCTTGAAACCGAGGATAACTGCAATCCACCAACTGTAATATCTAAAGTTCGCGATATATAAGCATTGCCGACACGTTCGACCTGAAACTTCACATAAGCATCTTTGAAAACTTCCATTAGATTACTTTCAGAACTGAAATTGATTCTTCTCCATGTAAGACTCCAAGAGAAATGAGATTGTACCTTGATTCAAGAATATGACAAATAGCTTGAAGAGTAGTGATGCATCCATCATGAGAACGAAACTGGATTGTTCCTTCGCCAATCATCTTACTCGTAGCAGAATTCTCCCTGTAGACCTCTCTCCTTGAATTGAAGTGTATTGAGGAGAACATCTTCCTATTGGAACTGATATGCTGTGAATATCTAGAGTCAATAATCCATCTATCTTTGTTACCGACCGATCTATCTGTAACAAATAGAATGTCACACTTATATTCATTCCCTTCAGCCAGTTCACTAACATTAGCATCTTGTTGTTTCTTTTTGCGAGTCCAACAATCAGCTCTAAGTGCCCCTTCTTGTAATACCAGTTGCACACCAAATTTTTGTGTTTTGGATTATCCTGAAACTTTCATTATTACTCTTCTTTTGTAAAGTGAGCTTACCTGGAATTATCACGATGAGACTCACCTGTTAACTGGTTGTTAATTTTGTCTTTGTTGAGCAGATGCTCCTTGACCTCATTGATCTTGATAGTTAATTTGTCTCCATAGATGATAGCTTCCCTAAAACTCGTGTATGAATAAGGTAAAGAACACAGTAATAAAAGTGCTTAGTCATCATCTTCTATCTTAACCTCTATCTTATCTAAATCATTCATAATATAAGAAAATTTTACAATTTGAGACTTGATAAGTGTACTTTCATGCATGTGGAGAAAGAGATGCTGCTTCAGAATCAACTAATTCGCCAACGACTTCTTCAGATAATGGTCCTGAAGTTGCTCCCACAGCGAGGATGTTATTTTCTTCGAAGAAAACTCATCCAACACTTCGTCCGCTAAGTAAAGCTGAATAGCCGTCAAGACTTTCTCATCCAACTTCTCCAAATTTCTTCATTCATGTCTTGAAGTTTTTTCTCCCTCGAGTAGGGCTTTCTTCAACCCGCTCTGAGTTAGAATGATATTTATTCTAATCTATCATCTGCTGAAATTGATAACACCATCAAACTTTTGAATATCAAACTTGATTGCAGACATCTTCACGTTGACCTTGCTTTGATACCAATTATTGTGATAGCCCCTACAATCGATATGCACTTATACAATCGTTGGGGCAATGCAGCAGAAGGGCATGATCGTCGTCGAGTAGGGGTGCCATCGGATCGGATACGGATCGGATATTACCTCTACCATATCCATATCCGCACCCCACCTTCGGATACGGATACGGATACGGATATTGACGGATGTAGAAAAATGATATCCGTATCCGCCAAAATCGGATATCAGATATAAATCGGATGCGGATACTAATCGGATATGTTTAAAATGGATATGGTTAAAGATAAATTAAACAGAAATACTTATATTATTTTTTATCTCATCTATTATAATATTAAATGTGATACATACTATGATATTATTGTGTACATATCAATACATTCATTGTATTCATTGTCATTTAACTTCTATAACAATAGATTACACGTCCTCCGGTGCTAAATGCCGATTCGAATGCCATGGTTAATGTCGAAATACTCAAAATATCTTGTGGTGCTCTTTCAAAAATTGAATACTTTTCACTATTACTTTTTTATTTTTTCACCAACTCAAAATGTCAAAATTTAATGTCTTATTCCATTGAAGAATAGTCTTCTCCATATCGATATCATTATGAAGCACGCGACATTCGGATATCGGATCGGATACGAATAAGGTATTACTTTTACCATATCCGTATCCGCACCTACCTTTCGGATACGGATACGAATACGAATATTGACGGATGTGAAAAAATAATATCCATATCCGGATTGGAGGCGGATTCGGATGCGGATCTCCGCGGATAATCCGTATTCGGTGGCACCCCTATCGTCGAGTATTGAGAAAAAGATGAAGATATTTCAAAGTATAGAAAGTCAACACATAATTTAACGTGGTTCCACCGATCAAACAGATCATACGTACGTCCACGGGAGAAGGGGAGAAATTTATTAAACTTTGAGGGAGTATAATAAGAAAAACTTACACCTCTCGCTAAGAAGATTACAAGCCCTTTGATGGCCGCGTAGAACATGAACTATTATGGCTAAAACTTTTCTCACGAATCTCACTTTTTCTTGATTTACTTTTTGAATTTTTGAATATATTGAAGGTTACCTCAAGGGATTACTTATAGACCATAGGACCATCCTACACCTACTCAAACTCTATCAATATGAATCAGCATGCCTCGGAGGAAAAGAAACTCGAATCTAACTCGAACTGAAAATAAATCTCAAAAAAACTATCAGAACCACCATGTTAGTCGACTTATATGCCCAATTAGTTAACTAATAAATGTATCAGTCAACTTATCAATGCTATAAGTCGACTATGAGAACATCCAACTCTCTGTTGCATTCCAAGTCGACTGATTAGTCGACTATTGAAATGACTTAGTCGATTACTCTGAGTCATAAGTCAGCTATACTGCATGCATCTTTCGTGCTCGTCCGTTCTTTGATCTATGAAGCTTTATTTACCTTCACGACGTATTCCAGTCACAATCCTAACAAGGCAGTGGGCACGACAGGCTGTGATGACAGCTGCGGTGGGGGGAAAGAGGGAAGGCGGCAGACGGCTAAGGTTTTGAGAAGGGGAGGGTGATGGTGGCTAGGGTTTGGGGGAGAGGAGGATGAAGCGACATCTAGGGTTAGGGTTTGGGTTAAGGTTTTGTGAAGAGGAAAAGATGTGAAGGGAGTTTGAGAGAGGATAAAATTACTCAATTGTTTAGTAAACTACATTCCTTATTAACTAGAGAACGAGCTTTTAAATCGGCTTTACAAAAATAACAGAAAATTCCACAACCAATATAGGACTAAAAAGATTACTAAACAAAAAAAGAACATATACATGAATGCGACGTGTTTCCTCTTATGCTGATATACGCAAATAAAATAAAAGACATCACTAATCGAATCACATGAATGCGACATGTTTCCTCTTATGCTGATATACGTGCCTGGGGTGCGGCTGGACCCGACTCCAAGCTGCAACAATCCGACCTGGATCAAATCTAATTTAAATCCGAACCCAGTTTCTGTTCCAAGCCAGGTCCGACTCGCTTCAATTTTCTGCAGACCTAACCCAATCCGCGCCTGCAGAATCCGACCCATTTGTAGAAAACAAATCTGTTAGCAATTTAGATTAATTTTTCGACTGTTTCTCAACTATCTGGAGTCTGATTCGAACTATTTTCAAAATATTGGAGTCATGAGAGACAACCTTACGTATCCCAGCGGATATCATCAGTACACTGAAGTCAAACGTTAACTCTCAATAGGTAAGTTTCCTGATCATGGTCATTTAATTATAGAGTCGTGATAATTAGCACTTTGATTTTATCCGCCTTACCATTGTTTAGATATCGGGGAGACTGTGCGTATCTACAACTTGTGACTCATTAATCTGGATATTGATTGTAGAAATAGTTGTATGCACAACGCAGCTATTATCTTTAATTTGTTCAAGAATGAAATTGTTTAGCTTGCACATGCTTCTTCCTGTGAATTCTAACCGCTCGCGTTATTAATTTTAATCGGTCCTACCCGAAAATTGTATTTTTTGGTGAAGTGTAGTTTTGGTACTGTTATCACTGATTTCCTATCACACGGACACGTTTCACATCACCATCCACTCAATTTTTGTGATTTGTGGTTGATCCATGATTTCCAGGTTTCACTACTGCAGATCGAACAAAATTCTTTGAGTTCAATATTTATATCATCATTTATACGTGGCTCATTGAGCCTTGACGCTGAACATCGTGAAAACATCTCTGTTTATTGTTCCACAGGGAATTTAAAAACTTTTGATTAGCTAATCAAGATACTTAATACTGTATTTTAACTACCTCTTGATCAAACAATGGGTTGATCACTAGAAATATGTGTACTCGGACAGGAATTTGGTAATAGAAATCATTTGTGATAGCGCCACAAATCTATCAGCATTTAGTAGAACTGTAAATAAGTTTTTAGTTGCCAACATTATCTGGTGGGATAAATTCTGATTGCTGTAAAGAAAAAAGGAAAAATACTAATTTTTTTTTAGTTTGAAAAGGCAGAATATTAAATCTAAAGCTACTTCGTGGAGTATCACTGTACAAGGTGAAAAAATCATACTTGTTTTGAATCATCAGAACTGTCCGTTGACACACGACTTTGATTTCCATCAGAAAGTGTGCAGGTAGCTTGCGGAATTGGTGGAGGTGAAGCTGCTCCTGCAATAAAAGTTGAGAGGAAAATTGTGAGTAAAATTGACCTAAGTCACCCAACATACTACTGTGGTATCTTGTTGGAAGTACTCATCTATGTGGATGATAGATTTGCTGTCTGCACCCAGTTGTTAGAATAACAGTGTTGCTGTTTGGAAAAAAAAAAAAAGCATTTTCTTTCTTTCTTCTTCTTCTTTGGTTTGGTGTGTACATCAGTATTGGACGCAAAATTTTGGCATCGGAATTGGCGATATAGGCCGTTTCATCTCGCCGTGTCGGCTATATCAGTATTTTACGATGTTTCAAACCTTGGATAATATTCATCATATTCCTCTGTTTACTCATTTACATGTTTCATTAGTAAATGGCAGGGTATGCTACATTCAGGGTGCACTGGAAAGTTTACACATAGCTCTTGTAAAGCATGGTGAGTCTATCTAATTGAAAGGTCAACACTGTTCATGGTGAGTCATCCAATTGAAAGGTCAATACTGTTCATGATGAACACCTTTTTGGATAAAATGTCGCCTTGAACTTTATCAATTTTTTAGGAAGCGGGAGCTCTTACTTTTGCATCAACTGCTCATGGTAGATCTGTGCTTGCTGCTATTGAAAACGAGAATGTTGATACCATTTAATATATATGTTCAGATTTCCCCAAAACTCGAGTTTTATTTCCCGAATGTTCTCAGATAAGTTACATATGTAAATCAAAATGAATGACCGAATTTTAGGTCGCTTATAAATAGTCTCAAATGCCCTCCAGTTTACTATACTTCTTGACTTCAACGATATCATTTCTAAATTAACATTGATGTGAAAAATAAGATATTTTCCTAATATATTAATATATTTGGTGTGTGAATGGTCTGAAAATGCTGCTTTAATCCTTAACATATGCAAAGGTCACAAATCCAGAGAAATAGAATGCACTCTTTTTGTTGAACTGCATACCGAAATCTTTGCTGAAATAGTTTGAGTGCCATTGTCTGATTCTGGAAGCGAGGGGCACTTCCTTGAATATTCAGCTTGGAGAAGACTTTTGCAGCCTGCCATTCCAAGAAAAGGCAGCAGAAATCATTTGCCAGATACAGATGCAAAAAGAACAGACTGACAATAAATCTAAAACAAAAGTATGAATATGTCAAATACGTTTATTGCAATTTGCAAATAATACTTATCTGCCAAAAGAATGACATGAGCAATTATTCATGGGAAACATTACATACAATTTTGGACTGTTGATTAAATTATGATATAGTATCCTCGTACTTGTAGGTCTTTTGCTCTAGGGCTTTCAACCCACAATGCAATCTGAAGATTGTCTTTGATGCCTGGGAGGATTCAAAGGGTTTGCTCATGGACTGCTGAAAGACGCAGGTAATCTTTCTCTACATCCTAAACAAAAAGGCTTGCAACTTACTGATATCCTGGCTTTTCTGAGCGCACAGTTTCCATCTCTGAAGTACATCCACATGATTCTCCACATGATTCTTGGGAGTTTTCAACCTCATCACTACTATATGCATGAATATGAAGTAAATTTTTGAAGCCTGTTCAGATGAAAATATCATCTGAAGTGCTTGCAACTTCCAATATAGAAAAGAAACAAGACGAATCTGATTAATGCAAAACTCATACCAGATTGGATATGGATGATGCAATGTCTGGATGTGGACGCAATCTTCCAAAATTTAGCTTGGGTTCTCTTTTCTGGCCTTGAGCTTCGTTCCAATACGCTCTTGATCTTTCTTTGGTCATATCATCAAGTAAAGCGCTATCACTTGATGCGGCAATAACACCAATAAGTTCATTATTCTCATACAGTGGGCTCTTTTGTTACCATTGCCATTAACTGCTGTCCTGACTTTTTCCTAAATGGAAACTGACCTGACCATGTTTGCCCACAGTTCAACCTTTCCATGATTTTTTCAAAGAATGGATGATCTTCATCATCTATTAGCAGATTAGCAACCCTTTGGCCACATGCTTCATGGTCCTTCCATCCATAGAGATTTTCTGCTGATTGATTCCTGATAAATAAGATTAATTTTAAACACCCTAGTGAATATCATGCATCCTGCTGACAGATCACCTGCACTACCTTTTAGTTTATGATACTTGTGTTTTAGAAAGAATTTGACAACAATTTGGTACTGGAAAATGTAGAAAGCGCTAGTTAGATGTAGTTTGAAAATATCTATACTCAGGATGCTACGCTAATTAGCAAGTTAGGGTCCTCACATGTTCAGATCTTTTTTGTATTAGACAAACTAACAATTGACATGACAAACATTGAAAAAGGAATATTAAATAATGGACAATTCTGACATTCTATTATTATACATTTATTCATTTCTTCAATGTACAATCATTATCAATAACTCTTAGTACTTTCTTTCCTCTTACCTTTTGATATCGGCTTCTCAGGAAATGTAAAATGATAGGCAACAGATGATTATATCCTTTGGGAAAAAGTTAGTCGATAATACATTGAAACTAACTGATTGTATTAACTATAAAAAAATAATAAAAATAATTGCAAATAAATAACATCATATTAGCTTTATGCATATTAACAACTGAATATGATTTATCTTATGCTCTTATACAAAGAAATAATTGGCAATCACTCAATAAGTGCAAATCAACATGAATAAACTAGAGTACCTCTTCAGAGTGTAAAACAGCTATTTCTTATAATGAAAGTGCAAATATTTACAGGACAAATTCCACCATAAGGATCAAACTGTTAGTGCAGGCACACGGACATTGCATGAACACAAAAGAGATAAATATCAAGATGAACTTTTAGACAAATGGAAGGGATCAGATTTGGTATAATTAATTACAAACTATGCATGTGGAGTAGAGAAGACTGCAAAGAGAAGCATGTTTCAATTCAAGCATTGAAGGAGCATAATTTTTAGTTTACTCCTACATCTTCTACATTACTATTAAGTTACATCAGTCCCTAACTCTATCAAAGTTTCCTTTTGTTGTAGTATAAAGACTTATAGGATTGCGTCCAGATTTGATTAGTCTCGCTGGATTTACTATAACCGTCCATTTTTTTATGCCTTCAGATCCATAAGCCATCTACAAAATTAGACAATTTCTTCTTGCAAGAAGTACCTCGTCACTGAAAGAATTTTATGGAAATCTCAACTGGCAAAACAACTGATTTTCTTAGAGGGACAAAGCCTTAAGAGTCCTAATTCAGTGCCAGGTGTTAGAATATAAAATATAACCCTCAATCTTCACCAAAGACTTCAGAGTTTGGCACAGAGGAAGAGACATTAATATAATATCAGAGCAACTTAGATTCAATTCTCACCCGGCGCACATTTAAAAAAAAAAAAAAAAAAGTGGATTTAAAAACAAGACTACCATTACGCGTGTTGAAAATATTAAAGTGGATTCTATGGAAATTATATTATGTATTTTTCTTTTTTTATCTAATAGAGGAAGTAGTGTGTTCTAGGGAGCTTATGCCTTTTTCAATTCTTACCCACTCCACAATCAATAAATTCCTTTCCACCACAGATACTATTTATTTTTTTGGCTTTTCACCTATTTCATATTTTTATGCCACCATTTCATCATGTCATCAAATACCATATACGTCTCATCTTCTTCATAAAATCCATAATAACTATTTACCTTTCCTCTTCCTCTCCAAAGTTATTAATCATGACAACCCTAATATAATAATGCATTTCCCTACAATGTTTATGCATTTCAGATGTATCTCAAATAGCTCTTATCTATGTCTGTTGGTTTATTCACTAATAAAATTTTTAATTTTTGCCTTATTATTTCGGTGTTCTTCTTCTTATTAGTGTGTCTTGGGCAAGTGAGAAATTCTTTTCTGCTACTCGAGAAGCAGGTTTCCTTTTGATGCTTGTTTTTATCTACATTGTACAAGATCTGCAAGGGTGATAGCGGCCTTACAAGATTCTCTCAATGAACAAGAGCAAATGGATTTTGGAAGTCGTGGTGGTCTCAGCATCAAACGGTTGTTGAAGATTGGAAGATGGTGAATGTGAAAGTGGAGTTCGTCTTGAAGAGAACCATCTCTCATGAGTTGTTCGAGCATATTATGGGTTGCGATTTGGCTTTCAATGATTAGAGTATCTGATGAGTTTCTCAGTAAGAAGAATGTTTCTCGATTACATTCTGAAAAAATGAATTATCCAATACAAAGTAAGATGATCTCTCCATTTCTCATATTTTTTGAAAATTCAAACACTTTGTTCAGGAATCTCTATGCTTGATCTCAAGACGCCGATTTCCGACTCGCATGAAGGGTTGATTATTCGAGGGCTAAATGTGCATTATATTCCATATGTCATGTCTCTTCAAAGTTGAAATCGACAACCATATATGGCAGAGTGTGGAAGTTTACTTTCATCTCGAGGGTCTTTGGCTCGTCAAATGGCCGAGAGCTCTATCTCTGAAGCAAGGGAGATGCTCTTTTTCCGGTAAGAAGAACTTGTTTGATAAGACAGAGAAGTATGATGGCAAAGGTGAGGACTCTTCAACAAAAAGTGATGGAAATCGGAAGATCCAAGATGTATTTAGTGTCGTGTGAAGTTAAAATGAAGCAATGTTGCTGAGAATGAACGTGATTCCACGGATGGAGAACGGGGAAGTGTTTTATGGCGATACTGCTACTCTAGGTGCCATGCCTTCCATTAATTATGAGGATGATTGGATCGTTACTTCAAGGTGTAGTCATCATCTCAACGACAATGCTTTTCAGTTTTCTTCTCTTCAACTATTGTGGCAACATGTTATCATCACGACAGACAACGCTATCCATCCAGTAAGAAGGAAAGTGGTGTTACTGTTAGACTTGATGGGTTGGCCCATGGGGCCAAGCCCAAGCCCGGGACAAGTCCTATTTATGATTGGACTAGAGTAGTGCCTAATGTGGACCGCTAGATCTTAATCTAACAAATAGGATTAATGAGGATTTTGGAGATATCTTTCCAAGAAGAATTAAGGTTTTACTACATTATATATATGAAGAGCTCTCCTTCTTCCTTGTGCAATCAACCATATCCCTTTAGTTCTTCTCTCCCTAAGCCTCCAATCCACTAGTGCTTGTCTCTGCTTGGATCATGAAAAGTGACAGGAGCACTCGCATATAAGTCACTGTAGTCTTCCCACTGTCAAAGAATAGTCTTCCCCACTGTCAAAGAAGACGTCTTTCAATGAGAATCTCTATCGACAGTAAGAGATATGCTTTCGCTATACATGTCCATGATATAGATTGCTCATCTATCATAGACATCAAATTATTACATGGTATCAGAGCACCACTTTAGAGCTCGATTATTGCTCATGCTTAAATCTAGATCTTGATCGTTAAGGCTTGAGAATTATTGTTGATTTCTATTCATGCTTAAATCTAGATCTTAATGTTTAGAGTTTAGAATTTTAAGATATTATTGGATGTGGAGATTACTTTTCAAAATTAAATTGTGATCTAAAATCAAAATTTTGAAAACCCTAAAGACAAAAAATAGGAATACTGGACAATAGCCCTGGCTTGCGCTCGGCCAGAGGCTGAGGCAGCGTGCAAAGATGTCATTTTCCCTGACATGCCCTGCAGCAGGGCACAACGACCAGCCCCCGGTGTCGACCTCAACGAGCACGCCCGTAGGGTGGCAGAGTTGGTGAAAGGGACAGATTAGGGACTGGCACCCTGCCCAGCCCAGCATGCTCTCAAGGCGGCGTTGGGCTAGTAGTTGGGCAGAAGCCGCCCCCTACGTCGTCCTTAAAGTGCTCACAGGACGACAGGGGTAGTGCCGCAGCTAACCCCCTGTGCTGGCCTTAGCACGCCCGCATGACAGAGCTGAGCCAGAAACAGGGTCGTGTTGGCCTCAGGGTGCTCGAGGAGCGTGCAGGCTGATTGCTTGAGCAGATCTACCGTTGTCCCCTGCGTCGGCCTCAGCACACATGAGAGCAATGTTGGGTCAATAATAAAGCCCAAGACCCGCCAACAAGGCAGTGGAGCTGGGTTTGGTTGGGCCTCTGCATTCGTATCAACGCACCCGCAAGGGCGCCACTGGGCCAGTAGCAGAGCCAACGCTAGCCGAGCACTTCATCCGATAACAGTGCACCCAAAGCAGCATTGATGATTGTAGCCGGATTGGACCCACGGTATCGTCTCTGGGACCACTAGCAAATCGGTCAGCTGCACACACTCTGACTAAGCAAGCAATTCTGTCAATCACAGCTACCAGACCGATACCCAGTGTGATCCGCAATGCTCGATTGGACAAGCAATGCACGGTGGGATTGGGATATGAAAATACTTGCAAATGTGATTATTTAATGGTATTCAGACCAAGATGGGCTTATACACAAGCTGAAACCGTGCTTAAGTCTATTTCTTAACCAAACTTTTAGTCAAATCATGGAAATTCCAAGATTTTGGGACTGTTTTAATACACACATCTAATATGATACCCTAATCAGAAATAGATAATTCACAAAAAGGGAATAGCAGGAAGTGGATTTTAATGGTAGTGAATTTTTATCATAATCCGGCTCCTAAAAGCACCGTAATATTTTCAGCGTAATAAGAAATTGTGATTTTAAATTTAGTCCTTAGCACGGGATATGACTCCGAGAATCACGCTGAGTCTCGATCTTACTGCGACCAAAGTTTTAATTATCTTAACTTACTCGTTATTGTGAAAATAATTGTGAAATTCTTGTAAGATTCCAATATGATGCAACCTAAAATATTGAACTGCCATAGTGTTTAGGTATGGCTTTCTCAAAATATATCATTTGCTTACTGAAAGGCGGGCACCCGGATGACAACAATATTATATTTACCAGAAGATTCAGTTGTTGCTTAATGCAGGTGATATTTTGACAGCAAATCCAACTTAGATTAGTTCTTTTCTATGAAAATCCCAGAGCTGATACTTTTATAGCACTTATTGTGCATAAGGGCAATGTTCACATTGCCACTCCTAGGATTTACCCAAAGCTCAAGAATGAGTGACTTGCGACACAACAAGTGGGAGTACAGCTCTCCACATTAAGAGAGAGCATCATTTTCATATGTGCGTAAATCTAATGCTAAGAGAAATGTGACATATAAGTGAAAGTAAAGAAGACCTGATGTGAATGGGGAACCATGTGGTTAATCAGTAATAAACTTGAATTCCGCAATATTTCACCAAAAATATGATCTTCGGTAGGAAATTAACTTAAAACAAGTAACACCATAAGATGACGTTTAACAATCATTGAATACGTAGTATGAACAATCTAGTCTTGATGATATCAAATACAATATTTAGTTAATTAACAAAGTCGTACGTGCAATATCAGGTTCAGTACTTAACAGTCCAAGCAGAATTCGCACACCTCTTAATTATAGTGGACAACACAATATCTTGTTAACAAATAGAGATAAATTTATGGTGTAATTCCAACTAATAATCTAAGTGTCGAAGAAGAAATATTACCTATCGAGAAGCTTTGTCCTCAAGTATCCGTACTGTAGTTGTTGAATTACTGTTGTTAATCTTGAGTTGCTTAACTTGCACTGGCCTTATTCCATGATCTGGGGTGGCTATCGCTTGCACGTTGATCGAGTTTTGAACATATGCTTGGAGATTGCTCGGCAGAACGCTGGATACGTGCAAGAAGTGGTGCAGTAGAGGCATTGTTGAGGACTGCCAGCGTGCGTCAAAGAGAGAGCAAGGAATGCTCACTGAGGAAGGCAGCATGGCCGGATATACACTCTCGCTGGTTTCAGGCAACTACTCGTGCTTGTTGCTGCACTCGACCTGAGGTTGAGCAAATCTTAGTTTGCTGGAGGGAGGTGAAGCGCTAGTTCCTGACGTGGGTGAGAAGGCAATGAATGTTGTCACATAAACAATGAAGAGGAAGAGGAGGCGCATGGAGAGGGGGTATTCAGCCGGGCGAGGCGAGGAAAAGGGGCACCGGACGACGAGGTTGAAGAAGAGGCTGTAGCGTTGGTGGAAGGGAGAAGAAAAGCGCTTCGTGCAGACAGCAGATGTGGGCTCAATTGGCGTAGATCTGGGCTCGTGAACGAGTGTGGCCCGTGATTAGTCGACGAAGGCGATGCGGAGAAGGGGAACAACCGGCGAAGTCATCGAGGTGGAAGAGATGACGAGCAGCAGGGGGCTCATGCTAACGAGGGGATTCGTTGGGTGGTAGGTTTCGTGAGACAGAGAGAGACGAATGAGAAGATGAGGGTGGCACGTGGGAGAAGATGCGTTGCAGGTTTGTAAATATATTTTTTATACTTTTTTGGTTTGAATCTCTGGTGCAGAGATAGGTTTTGAGATAGAATGAGAAGAGAGGCGATAATTTTAGATTATGATTTCACACTCAAATCTGACAGAATCGAATTTTACACTTGAACTCACAAAAGAGAGTTTCATTTCAAAAAACACTCAAATTTCATAACTCTTATTGACCATGCCTTTATATAGGCCTACAACTCATAACTTTTTTCTCAGAGTCGATGTGAACGAAAGAGAAGAATAAATTAAAAACAAAGAGAAAAGAACAACTACGTTCATCAATTTAAAAGCAAATAAATACAGACCCCAAACGCTAAAACAACTCGAATCGTGGCGCCCCATGTGTTGTTGGATGTCCGCATCAAGACCACATGCAGCAAGCGTGCTGGGGAGGACAAAGCTGAGATGGCTTGTCACGGTTGAGAAGATTTAGGTCACTTTGCGCTAGAGTGCACACAGACAAAGGAAAAGATACTCACTCCACTCCATCGTTATGATTTTTGCACGAATCAAAGTTTTACTGCCTTAACATACTATTTTTCTCCATTTGTGGTGGAGACTTGGGGTTACCAGAATGAGATAGAGATGGATTCGTGGCATACCAACACGCTCTGGTAGAGAATCGGTGACTTTTCATGATGACTGTAGTGTGCAAGTTATCGAAACTTCCAACTAGTTTTTAGAGGCGGGTCTATCTTGCTCCTTTATAATGTCCTTCATATCCCTCAGATTCGTCACAACTCCTCTTCGTGTTGAAACTTCTACTTAGGCTTAGGCGTAGAATTTCATCAAGACAGTGTTTTTATTAAACTTGATTTTGATCAAGAGTTTATTGAGTTTTTTGTAATAATGGTTTGTTTTTTATGAACTTGAATCCTCTTAGTAGTTTTGCAAGGATTCTCACTTGTGGATGTTAAGAATAATTCTATCATTTAACATAGTACACTAGGACATATAGGGTTGAGAGGATGTCCTAGCTGGCTCGAGGCAGACTCCTTGGTCCGTTCTCTTCAGTCATCGTGCCCAATACGTGACACATCCAAACGCACATCTGGTTGCTTGATCTAATTCATTCCGACATCTGTAGACCTTTCAATGTGAAGGCTCAGAACATATACTCTTATTACATCACTTTCATCGATGATTTCATAATATGGTCATATGTATCTGATCTCTTACAAGTCTGAAGCACAGGGATGGTTTCAGCATTACTTGATTGAGCTGAAGAACAACTCACCAAGAGTGTAAAAACGCTCAAAACTGAGCGTGGACGTGAATATCTATAGGCAAGGGGGTTGTCCAACAACTAACTACTTACACGCCGCAGCAAAATGCAGGTAGCTAAGCGTGGTCAGTCTATGATGATACTATCAAATCTACAAATATTATTTTGAGGAGTTGCGCTACTGACTAAAGCTTATATATTGAACCGTGTGCCTTTTAGCCAGTACCTTCCACACTCTATAAGCTACGGACTAGCGATGCCCAATTTGAGACATTTATAGCCAGGGGCTCAACAGTTTATGTGGCCCAAGGGGAAATGCATATTTATTTACCGTGACATCAATGAAGGTTAATTCAATAAAATAAATAAGTTCAGTAAATTTTTTACCGTGACATTATTCCTTATCATCGCTTTGACATTAGGGGGGCAGTGTACATGGTGGTTTGCCTCGATGGTATGGTTTGCCTCGATTTGCATGGTTCTGGTGTTGGTCGCTAGCATGGACTTGAAAATACTCCAAATAGACATTATGATAACTTTCCTTCATGAAGAATTGGATGAGGTGATCTTCAGAGGGCTTCGTATCTAAAAAGTTTCTCAGCTTAAGCGGTCTATGGATTGAAAACAGACATTTTAGAGAAATTTCATCGAGCCACACTATAATTTAGGTTCACGATGCTTGAAGAGGACCATCACATCTATCTTAAATGATCCAATGAAAAATTCCTTATTAGATGGCTTCTGACGATCTAGAGATGATTGTCACCACTAAGGACTAGCTGATATCAAACTTTGATATAAAGGATATGGTGATACGAGTTATGTGCTCAAAGTAAAGATCCACATGAATCAATCTAAAGAGGGTTTTATGTATCTCACAAGAGATGTACTAGAATGTCTTTGAAAGATTCAAGATGCACAAATCGAAACCCATATCAACTCCAGTTGGAAAAAAATCATCACCTTAGCCTTCAAGATTGTCTGAAAGCACCTGAAGCACGTAACAAATGGCATGTATACCATACTCTAATGTCGTTAGGTGCTTGATGTATGCAATGTAGCGTACTCGCCCTGATATATCTTTCACTATTGGATTACTAAGTTGTTTCCAATCGAACCCCGATCCTTCTCATTAGAATGTCGTTAAAAGGGTATTAAGATACCTGAGGGGCACGACTGAGTGTTCTTTTATGGCAGGTCGGATTTGCGGCTTCATAAATATATACACTCGGATTATGCCGACGATCAGGATGAGTGCAAATCGACTTTACATACGCCTTGCTCGAAGAAACTACCCCTCGCTTAGCAAGAAACAATCAGCAGTGTCACTTTCAACTATAAAAGCCGAGTACATTGCAGCTTTAGGCACGAGAAGCCATTTGATTAAGGCAATTCCTTCAGGACCTTAAGTTAACCGCATACAACAGATTCATTTACCCTTCACTCTGATAGCATGACGGCAATGTCACATGAAGAATGCGAGATACCATGCAAAGACTAAACACAGAATTTGAAGTTTAACTTCATTAGAATCACCAAAGTCACACTTAAATGCATACCAACAGAGCACATGATTGTTGATCTACTGACCAACCATTAGATTTTGCACTATTTTTGAGTCAGATTAGAGCTTAGTTTACGTAATTGGTGATGTAAATGTACTATTTATAGTGACATATTGTGACATTCTCTATCATGTATGATATACTATTTTTGACTGGTTGGCATTAATAACATTTTATCTTGTTGAATAAAAACTTGTTAAATATTTGAAATTAGAATGAGCACAGAAATTAGGCATGTTAGGCAGTTAGAACTGACAGTCTCATACGAGCAATCGCCCTTGATGTTGTATAGGCAACAGGCTTGGATGAGATGCAAACTGCTATGTCTGCACCGATCGATATGATCAAAGGGTAGCATTCATGAACAAGTTCAAATCATCGCCTCGAAATGAGTCCAGATGAGATCAGGCTTTTGGGTAGTGCAGCCATATCGCCAAGTGATCGAACAGATTTCCTATATCTGAGTACCTATTGAATACATAGATGTGCACCTTGACTGGGTGAGAAGCGATCACTTGATCAGTAGGAGGTGGCAGGTCTAAGCGTGGTGGCCCCGCGAATGGCAAAGATATGTACAATATTGTATTAAATGACGTGCGCCCAGGAGCTGTCTTATTGTAGCACACAATCAGACTGCACACGCTTAGCGAGCATTAAAATTAGGTAGGCAAATGGATCCCTATTTCGCTGTCGTGTAAGCCAATGATTTATGAAGTACATTGTTTTATCCCTGTGTTACTCACATTTACCCTAAGACATACAACTGTCACAAAGTTTAAAAGCAGTGGTGCTATTTTAACGCTCTCCCTATAGTTATGATTATTTCGACTAGGCGGAAAGTGATTAGTAAAGCATTGCTCTTATCTGGAATAGCAGCAATGCGGAAGGAAGACCACATACGCATCTCCTGATAGAGTGTCCGCATTCAGAACTTCATTTAGGGGAAGTGTAGACCTTCCTAGACATTTCCACAACGGATGAATATTCTCTTTTATTAATTGAGGGGTTGGAAAATTCAATTGGACGATGTGAATGGGTGAGTCTCGGTAAGTCATGGCATGAACTTGTTTTTTCATTGTTCTCACTTTTTAATAAGAATTTGTAGTTTTGGGCTCACCTCTTGCAGGTGGTCTTGATGGTCGCATGATCCATCACAACATTGCACGAGTGGGAGTATGTTAGACTTGATGGGTCACCCCATAGGACCAAGCTCAAATCTAAGCCCTATATAACCTAACCAGTCCTAGTTATGATTGGACTAGATTAGAGCCCAATGTGAGCAGCTAGGTCCTAATATAATGGATAAGGGTTTTGGAGATCTCTCTCCAAGAAAAATTAGAGTTTTGCCTTCATTATATATATGAAGATAAAGCTCTCATTCACGCTATCCACTGTCCTCTAGTTTCTTCTCTCCTAAGCCTCCATCCACTAGTGCTTGTCTCTGCTTGGATAGTGGAAAGCAATGGGAGCATTCGTATAGGAGAGTCATTGTAGTTCTCAACTATCAAGAGAAGACATTCTCACGAGAAGAATCTCCACAGATCATAGAGGTATGCTTCCACTATACATGTCTATGATATAGATTGCTAATCTAGCGTAGACATGGAATTTATTACACTTACTTTTACTAATGAAAGTGATCCCATCACTCTAAAGAATATATATCATGTGCTTGGGATAAGAAGAAAAAATCTCTTTTCGGTGGCTAATGCAATAGATGTAGGTTTCATGTCTAGTTTGGTTCCAAGCATGTGAAATTTCTTAGGGATCTTTCAAATTTGGAGACAGATGTCATTCATACCGATAAGACAGTTAAAGATTCTTATCCTTTCAACTTCTTATGCTAGCAAGATGAGTACAAATAATGGAGCACATATTTGGCATGCCAGATTGAGTCTCTTAGCATGGATAAGTTGAAACTTGAAAGCTATGGTTTCTAAATATTTGGTGAATGGGCTTATGAATCTTTCTTCCTTTGGTTGTGGTGATTTATATGAAGGTTGTCAATATGAAAGGCACATTGTCTTCGTCTCTTTCCAGGCATTCAAGCACTACTGGAATGCATTCATAGCCACTTGATGGATCCTTGTGCTACTCTTTCCTATTCCGGTTCTCGCTACATGTTGCTCTTTGTTGATGATTTTTTAAGATACACTTGGTGTATTTAGTGAAAGAGAAGTCGAAGGTATTCTCTAAATTTTTGGAGTTTAAAGAGACCGTGAAGGAGTTCTTAATTTGAAGATTAAGTTCATGATTGATGACGGTGGGGAGTTTAACATCTCATAACTTCTTTTTTTTTTTTTTCCCGAAAAATAACATTAAAGAGATCTCTTGTGTAGAGACAACACAAAAAACTGTTGGGATTTGGGTCGAACAAATAGTCCCACATTGGCTAGACGTGGGGATGGTCTTGGGTATATAAGGAATTGGGTAACTCCACCTAAAAGGCTAGTCTTTTGGGATGGTGCCCTAAGTCCTTCAAATGGCACGGGACAAAAACTTCTCTGAGGAATCCGCCTACCTAGCGGAGACTTGATGCAGCCGTAGAAGTTACCAACACGACAAGAACACTAACAACACAGAAAAACAATCACACAATATTTAACAAGGTTCGGCAATGTGTCTCCGTCCTGGGGGCAAGGGAGAGAGAGATCTTATTGATTTAACAATCAATACAAACTAATACAGAGGAACTTTTCAGAGAGTTCTTAAGGATACAATACATGAGGGTTGTAGCCCTTATTTATAGTCCACAGAGTCCCTGGATTTAAGGAAATCCAGATTGAATTCGATCCTCATCTAGAAAGGAATCCGAATCCCAAAAGGAAAGTCAAAAACGCGCTTGTCGGTCAACCGGCCGGTCGACCGACCCATGCCACGGTCGACCGCGCCGGTCGACCGGGCCCAACTGAGACTAAAGCCTTGTCAGGCGGTCGACCGCTTCCTTCCACGACGACCAGAATGTTCTTGTGCACGTTCGTGCACGCCCGTCGACCGGGCAGTCGATCGGCCTCCTCCACCGGTCGACCCAGCCGCACCGAGAGCACAATCTGGCCTGCTTCAATGCACCGTCTTGCTTCTTTGATTTCCGATCTCTGTGCTAACTTCCTCTACTCCTTTATCTCTTCTCTCCCACAATTCTCCACCTCGGTGAAGATTTTTCAAATCTGAGCTGATCTCCAATGAACTCCGGTCTATTACCTGGTGAAATCGACACACGATCTCGGCTTGCGCGCTCCGTACGAAATCGACACACGATCTCGCGAAATCGATACACAATCTCGGCTTGGAATTTGTACCTCAGCTATCAACTGGGATGCATCACACATGCCTTTCCTACACTTCACCTTAAGAGAACTTCATACATGCCGATTACCGAATGTGTCTCTAACTCAGCAACTACATGACCTCACGAAGAACTCATCATGAGTCATACTGACTCTCCAATTGACTGGCTCTATCCAGTCTACATGTCTTCAGCTGACGGTCCAGCCAAGTCTGAGTGGAGCACATCGAACACCATCATCGGCTTCAATAAATTGGATGCACACCTCCTATGCAAGCTCAACCATCTTCTCACCAGAAGATCAACTGTGTCATTGAGATCACAACACCCCATCTCTACATGAAGTCCAACTAGCCACAACACTTCACCTTTACGTGAAGTCTCTCCACCTCTACGTGAAGTTCCAATTGACTTCTCGAGAACCCAAACAGTTTCATACGGGTTGCATCATCAAATTTGGCTGCGCCTTTACGGGCCTACGTACCTTGCCCAAAGGATAAAACCAACCGTAGTTCATTTAATGAGCTTCATCAAGCTCAAGCACTTGTACCTAGATCTGCAACAGCGAACCTATCTGGCTGAGTCATATGAACCTCTTCACGACCATCATGGAGAACGTCGTCCTTTAACTTTAGCTTGTCGCAATCACAAGCTTGAGATTCATGCTTCTTACCACGAGTGTAGTTTTACCTTGGTTCCAATGGCTGCAAACATTCAACATTCTCATCAATGTCTTCAACCTGTTCAGCATTAACCCTGGCTACATAATTTCCACCACCCGTGTCACATCCGGTGAAGTCTTCACTGATACCAAACCAACTGGAGATGGTGGAGTAGCATCAACCTACACCCGCTGCGATACTTCCTTGGTCTCCGTCCTCTCCACCTGCTGAGAGACGGTAAACTTCATACTGAAGTCTCATCAAATGTGACATGCCTACTCAACACTATTTTCTTGTTTTCGGGGTCCCACAACCTGTAGCCTTTCATATTCCTTTTGACACTCAAAAACACAAACCTCTTTGCTTGCGGATTCACCTTACCTCTTTGGCACTGCAGTAGGTCGGACTTCCAAATTCCCACAGTAAACTATGATCTTGAGCAGCTTTTCAGACCAAATTTCTAATGGAGTTTTACCTCCTATAGCAGTCGATCCATTTATGAGATGGCTAGCATACACAATCGCCTCAGCCCAAAACGATTTGTCTAATCCTGTATTAGACAACTACCGAACCTTCTCCAGCAAGAAAGGTTTAATTCCTTAGCAACCCATTTATACCTTCTGTAAAGTGAGTACCATACCAGTATTCTGGCCAAATTGTAGGAATTGGTTAATGTCTATTCCAACATTACCAATCTGTAGCTCCTTGATCTTCTTACCTATCTGCTTCTCCATTCTTCTTTCCACTTCACCAACATATCTAGGGCTTCACACTTTATCTCAAGAGATATATCCAACAATGCCTAGATAAACTATCAATAAAAAGATAAAGTACATGTGACCTCCAAGCGATGCATTCTTACCAGGTCCCCAAACGCTTACGTGAACACAATCAAGAAGACCTTCTGTGCGGTGAGTACTGGTGCTGAATTTCACCTTCTTCTTGTTCAAAATGCTGTGTTCACCCTCAAGTTGCAGGTAGCAGCACCTTCCAATGATCCCTTCTTTGCAGGAGCTTGCAAAGACCTTTCACCTCCTTATCCGACCTTCACCTGCCATACCTTTGTGCAACCATCATCTGAAAACTAGAAGTCTCCACCTGACCTGTAACCGTACTACCCTTCAAGTAGTAGAGATTGTCCCAGCGACGCCCTTCATCATCACCATCGAGCCTTTGATCATCTTGAGAACATCATCTCGTATAGATATCACAAGGCCCAATGCTTCAAAAGCGCCATAGAGATAAGATTTCTTTTGAGTTGAGGTACATACCTCACATCCTTCAATTCTCGTACTATCCCATCAAACATCTTGACACGGACTACCTATCCCTTCTATATTACACGAAAGATCATCACCCATAACCGTGTAACATCCATCTAGCTTCTCCAAAACTAGAAAATCATGCCCTGTTAGGGCACACATGATAGGTGGCTCCAGTATGCAAGATTCACTCAGCATTATCTGAGTAATCAACTGTAGGATTAGTAATAAGAGAGAAATACTGATGAGTCTTCATCTGATCCATCCGCCTGTGCGAGATTCGCCTTGGTGTTTGACTCCACCTTCTTACCTTTGGCCTTCGGCAATCAACTTTCTAATGCCATAGTTCCTTGCACAAGACGCACTGATTCCTCTTCAGATTTCTGAAGCCTGATCTGGACTTCGATCTTCCATGATCATCTCTTCCCTTCCTATTGGAACTTCTGCCTCTTACCTCCAATGCCTCTGCTGTTGTGCTTCCCGAAAAAGACAATTTATCCTGTCTCCTTGCTTCATAACTCACAAGAGCAGCAGACACCTCACTGTAGTTAAGCGATTTTCTTCAATTGATCAATGTAAGAGAAGATCTCATACTCTTCTCTAGGAAGAGAGTTCAAAAGAATTACCGCCTTATCCTCTTCACTGGTCTCCACATCCACATTAACTAGATCTGTAAGAAGCTTCGTGTAGCAATTCAAGTGTTCATTAATGGAGCATCCTCTTTGCATCTCAAAATCATAAAGCTTGATCTTCAACTGCAATCGCGATTCTATGCTTTTCGTCAGATACTTCTTCTCCAGAATCTCCCACAGTTGCCTCGCAGATGTCTCATGCAACACCTGATACTTGATGTCTTGTGTCAAACAAGACCTGATCAGCCACACGCCGAACGGTTCATCTTGTCCAAATCTTCTTCCGTTTTTGATGCGCGCTTCTTCTCTAACCGTAGAGTGTCTTCGAGGTTTGATGCCGTCAGCGCATCCATAACCTCACACCTCCACATACCAAAGTTGTTCGTGCCCAGTTGAACTTCACCACATCATCCTTGGATGTGGATTCATGGATCTCACTGATGTACTTTCTCCAGCCATCTTCTCAACTGATTCCTAAAATAATGTGGAAACAAACGGAGTTAGATAAAACAAACTAGATAAAGACAGGATCTTTACCTCCCGCGAAACCCTCGAAAAGTTTCTGAAACTATCTACTCCTCCAAACTGATTCCTCGAGCAATCTATATGCTGTTTTAAGATCGACACACGATCCCACAAACAGTCCTAACGCCGCTCCCAGATCGACACAGATCTCCGCCAAACAGCAACTGATGCCCTTAGAATCACCAGATGATCCCACGACAAATATGGGATGTTCTGATATCAATTGTTGTGCGCACGGGACAACCTATCTGAGGAATCCGCCTACCTGGCCGAGATTTGATGCAGCCGGAGAAGCTACCAACACGACAAGAACTAACAACAGAGAAAAAATAATCAACACAATATTTAACGAGGTTCAGCAACGAGCCTACGTCCTCGCGGCAGGGAGAGAGATCTTACTGATTCAGCAATCAATACAAACTAATACAGAGGGAACTTTTCAGAGGGATTCTTAGGGATACTATACATGAGGGCTCTAACCCTTATTTATAGCCCAGTCCCTGAATTTAAGGAAACCCAGATTGAATTCAATCCCATTCAAAAAAGAATCCGAATCCCAAAAGGAAAGTCAAAACGCGCCTGTCGCTCGACCGGCTGGTCGATCGACCCATGCCAGGTCGACCGCGCCGGTCGACCGGGCCCAACCGAGACTAAGGCCTTGTCAGTCAGTCGACCAGGCGGTCGACCGCTTCTTTCCACAGTCGACTGAGCAGTCGACCGGAATGTTCCTGTGCACGTTCGTGCACGCCGATCGACCGGACAGTCGACCGGCCTCCTCCACCGACTGACCGGGCGGCCGACCGGGAGCACAATCTGGTCTGCTCCAATGCACCGTCTTGCTCCTTTGATTTTCGATCTCTGTGCTAACTTTCTCTACTTCTCTATCTCCTCTCCCTAACAAAAAGACATCACAGAGAGAAAGATTTGACATCTTGCGAAAACTTGCATGAGTTTGTTGTATGCGAAGAATCTACCCAAAACTTTTGAGTGGAAGGTGTGGCTTGTGCAACTTATGTGATTAATCAGATACCTCTTAATCCTATCAATTTTAAGTCTCTTATGAGTTGAAATTTGGAAAGAAACCTAAAGTGAAACACTTTAAAGTTTTTGGTTCTCTTTGTTATGTTTATGTGCCGACCTTTTATAGAAGCAAGTTGGATGCTAAAGAAAATATGTTTTTATCGACGACGACTAAAGAAAGAAAGGTTGAAAGAATATGGAACTAGTTAAGCGGAAAATTTGTTGTTTCTGGATGTCTTTCTTAAGGTGTCTTCTGATTTTGCTCCTCAAGGTGTTGCCATTGATGATTTGAGTGTGGTGACAAGATGCAACGTGTTGAAGGTAATTATAACCTTGCCGGCATCTTCTAACGCTCCTGCATTAGCTGGCTTCTTCTTTGGTGGGGGAACAAAATGAAGAGCAAAATTTTTCTCTTTCAAACAATAGGCACAAGGAGAGGAGAATTTTTCTGTTGTGAAGAGTGATCAACCTTCCGAAAATTTACGAGGACAATTGCCATGCCCACTCGGTATAGAGATGGAAATTTGGTGAGCATTACTTGTTTTCTTGTTAGTTCACTTGATTATTGTGAGCTTTCGTATTTTGATGAAGCCCAAGTTGTTAAGCAATGGGAGGATGCCATGGATGAAAAGACGAGAGCTCTGTTCAAAAATGAAACTTGGTATCTTGTTCTAAAACCCAAAGGTGTAGTAGATCAATGTCTTTCAATAATTTTAGTTGCTGACAACCCTAATTTAAACATGTCCAGGATTGGAATTAGAAAATATAAAAAATACTCCTGACAAGAAAAAGACTCTAAACATCCTAAAAATTTACAAAAAATCCCAAAATGTATAAAAATACTTAATACCTAAGATAATAATTTAACTCAAAAACTAACTAAAAAACTAAATATCAAGAAAGGAACTCTTTTTATCTCTTTTGGCAACTTCTTGACTCCCTACACAAGGCACAACACGAAATTAACTAGGCCGTAAACTTCATGGGCCAGGCATGACCCTAGAGTCCTATTTCTATTACCCATGCCTTAGGTCAGATCGGGCCTATTCCAACCCCAATTTTGGAATCAAAAAGTCATATCGGCTATATTGGTCATCTCGTCTTGGAGACATTGATTGCGGCTAATTTTTTAAAAATAATTAAAAATATTTTTAAAAATATTTAGATAATTAATAATATTTTGACATATTTTGAGAATAATTGATAAAGTTTTATACATATTACAATATGTAGTAGTTGGTATAAAGGAAAAATATGTATAAAGGGTATTTACATGAAAAGTGCACAAACTAAAAATCAAAGTGCTTTAATATTTTTTAACAAATTAATTAATTATATATCCTAACAAATATTACATCCTTTTATTTTTGCTAAGTGCTTACTGCTTAATAACTAATTCACTAATTTTTAACTAATAAAATAGTAAAATAAAAATTAAACATGCATATTTATTCTAACAAATTATTAAATATTAAAGTGGGTAGGTTAGATTAGATAATTCATTAGTTTATTAAATTTTTTCTTCTAAACTAATTATAAGAGATAAACATTTACTAAATAAACTAGATTACAGGCACGTGTTACACACATGCAACAAAAATAGAATTGATGTAACCAAAATTTATTAATTTTTTTCTTAACCTTTCTTTATAGTCTTTTTGCTTTAACTCCAGAGAATTATAATCTTGAATGGAAAAAGAAAAGAAGTTTTAGTCTCTTTTTTGGGATAAGTATCATATTTTCTCTTTAATAAATGTTATTTCTTTTATTCAAACTCTTTTTCAAAATAGAGATCTCTAATAAATGTTATTTTTTATTATTTCAAACTTTTCTAGAGACAGATGTAAACGTTATGGCTAGATTTTTCGGTATTGTAATAAATTTTATTTTCTATTTGACATATGGATATAGAGAAAAGAGATTAATTACAATGAGAAATTTTAGATAAGTAACTATGAAGAGGGATATATATCTTGAATTCTTTACTCCATTTAATAAATGTTATTTTTTATTTTAATTTGTTTTTTGGATGAGGATATAGATGTATGGCTAGATTTCAAGATTTGTTAATAATTTATCAGTATGAATATATTTGGTTTCAACGTGACACGAACATGAGTCACAATCAAATTAGAATTTCAATCAAAATGATTGTGATTATAATAGTAAAAATAATGTATTTGCTATTTAATTCAAGCAAAACACAATATTTTTAAGCTAAATAACTAATATAGGATGGGTTATTGGGTTTTGGACTGAGTTAAATAATAACATATAAATCCCATAAGAAATACCATCTCTTACCTCAACAAAAAAAAAAAAAGAAAAAAAAAGAAAGAAATGTCAGTAAAAGAGGGGAAAACTTTACCTGCTCCAAGCTCTCGTGCTGATCTCCGATTGAGATTGCTCGATGCATTCCTCCACCTTGCTTTGCATGCCAACATGCTCCTCCACCTCCTCTTTTCTCCTCGGATCTCGTCGACAACACCTGATGTCCTTCAGCTTCTCCCCCTCTTCCCCCGACCTCCGCCGCTCTTCTCATCTTAGAATCAACGACAATTGGACCTTATGCCAATGTCGGATAATATGGTCCAATTCTGACCAATTCTCAATTTTTTACAACGATTCCTGCACAACTCTTCCAACTCCCATTAAAGATTGTCAATTCTACATTAGTCTTGGCTGATTCCAATGCGAATCGGCCCATTCATATAGGCATCGGCCAAGATTCCAAATCATGGTGTAGAGATTCCTATATTATTATAAATATCCTTGAATTACTTCATTTCCTAGACTCAGATGGTTCCAATTTCCAAGCATACCTCTTCATCTTCCTTTTTGATGATTATTGGTCAGTCTAATTTTAGAGTTATGTCAGTCCCAACTTTTAGAGAGTATGTTGTTCACAACTAGGTTTGTTCACTGGTCGGGCTTAGACCCGAACCCGATCAACATGTTTTCATTTTCTTCAAAAGCTAGTTGAAACCCGGACTAATAATACATCACTATGATTAGAACAATGCATAATAATACATCACTTTGCATACATACATCTATATCTATCTTTCATGTATGTTTAAATATATTTTTACATAGTATATAATTTTGTAAGACCCGTCAAAACTGACCCAAACCTGCTGACCAAGTTGAAACCGACTAACCCGAACCCAACTCAAAACTCGATGGGCAAGTTTCGAACCACCCAAAAACCCGTTGAAAATCTCAAAGCCTGCCCAATCCAACCCATTAACACCCTTATTGTCAACTCTTAATTTTATTTCGAATTTTGTGACATAAATGATGCATGAGCATGTACAACTTTTTTACTGGCCCATGCTAAAGAAGAGTCCATGATAATGTCTTTCAAAGTGCTCGGAGTACAAACCTTTTTGTGACTGATTGGGGTCAACTTGATAATGTAATTAGATAATGACTTTGCAAATACAAACACTTCCTATATACATTTTTTTATTTTAAAAAAAAAAAATCATCCCATTACCCAATGGAAAACATAGATTTTTAACCTTTCAAAGTCCCCAAGGACTTCACAATTCCATACCACGCACGTGGATCGTGCGTGCCGAAAAACTAGTTATCATTTAACCTCACGAGTAAGACAGGGTTAAGTGCAAAAATTAATAGCACAGGCAAAGTGGGGATAGTAAGGAGTTTTTTGAATTAATGCACGAAAAAAAAAATGCCTTTTGGTCCAAGAGAGAGAGAGAAAGGTGTTATGGACTTGTGTTCATCTCCCATGGCCTGTCCCATCACTTTGAATCTCCTTAATTCCACTTTATTTTTTTAACCTCTTTTTTGTTGTTCTCTCTTTAATTGCACGGGCAGCTTGATGCGTATGAATCAAAAATCTCTAGAAAAAGGAACATAATAGACATGAAATTAAGCGAATCGAATCACATGAATACATACCAGTAGATGATCTCGCCGGTTACCGGTCGCAGACGTGAACGGCGCGGCCCATTTGCTGCAGAACGCTCCGGTACGGCTCTGCGCGAATACCCCGGTATAATCACCACCTCAGGCTGATCCTGATAATCCCTCTCCTTCTACTACCAATACTCTTATCGTTACCATCATCATCACTATTACTCGCCATGAAAATTTCTCCTCCTCCCAAAACCAACCTCAGCTTCTCCTGACTCGCCTCCAAGTCCCTGAACCTCTTCAGCAACCCAGCTTCTTCCCTCTCTAAATCCCCCATCTTCTTCTTCTCTCCTCTTTGTCTCCACAATGGAGTCTCAAAGTTTACATGGATCTCTACTTTTTGAAGAGGAGCACTGACGGAGCTTTGAGATCCGGTGACCGCCCGTCCGCATACCAGCCAATAAGCGGTACTGGGCCCAATATAATAATACAAAGCCCATGTCTGAGGACCGAGTCTGATTCCTCCATTCCATGTACTAACTTTTAGTACAAGTTATCATTGCTTTTGTCCCAAATAGCGACAAAGATATTGTAACATAATTATTACTTTATTAGGGTTGCGTTGGTTGGATCACCTGGGGGGCTTGTTTTCTTATTGTTTATTTGTGGTTAGCTTTTTTTTCTCTTTGCTAATTATAAAAAACAAAAAAGAATAAGAAAATACAGGTGTCATGCCATCAAAGCTGAGGATTTCAAAAAAAATAAAAAGATGGCCACCGGGACGGATTGACACGATTTGTTCCGTTTGATCAATGAATTCGTTACGAGATAGGTTTAACACGTCTTCTAATGAATTCAACGAGACGGATTAGAAAAGCGGGAAACAAATCAGGTCTATTTGTAACACCCATATTATTAAATTCAAATTTTATTTTTTATATTGTATTAATGGTATTTTTCAGAAATTATGTGATAATTAATTAATTATTTCTATATGAAATGAATTTGGGTAACTCTATTTGGGAAAATCTGGAGTGGGATTGAAATTTATAAATCATACCGGATCAGTTGATGTGGGAAGTGTTGATATTTGTACATTACTACACACTGATATACATGAGTATGTTTAATACTCAGATGTTTTACAGCTTGGTTTATTCTTTACATTTCTAAAATTTTGAATTTGTACTAATAACCACAATCGACAATTAGTATATTATTAGATATTCTTCTGAAATTTATTATTTAATTTTTTTGTAGTGAAGTATGAAAATATGTGAAAATATATGATATATATTTCATAAAATACTTGTATCATACCAAGTATTGTTATTTGTTCTAATTTTTATATACACACACACATTTAAGTGAGAAAAGAAATGAAGAAAAGAAAAAGGAAAAGAAATATAAAATAAATAAATTAACTAATTTATGAGGGACAGTGGCAGGCATGGGGAGAGGGGAGTAATTGTGGGATTTGATTACAGAGAGGGGAGATCTCTCTCTGTTCTCGACAGGCGACGACGTAGGCCGCCACTGGTGACGCGGGGGAGGGTGCAGTAGCAGCTCCCCTCCCCTTCACTCTTTCTCCCCCAATCTCTCCCTCTCTCATCTCTCCTTCTCTCTTTACTCTCTCTCTCTCTCCCCCCTCCCCCTCCCTCCCTTGTCAGGTGGTCAGAGGTGAAAGTACACCTAGAGGGGGTGAATAAGTGTATGACTAATCTAATGACAAATGATGCGGAATTAAAAACAAATTGCAACACACTTAGTGTAACCAAAGAGTGTAGCCGAATTCCCGGTGAAGGGCTCTGGACTATCTCCTCTAAATTCCTCTAAATAAGAGTTGAGGTGCTATATAAAGCTCTTTTGGTTCAACACAAGTATGGGCACACACAAACAATACTAAGCATATAGTATGATATGAACAATATGAAATAACGTAAGGCACAATATAAGAGAGAGTTTAAAGAGAGTGGATCAAACGCAAACACCAAGGATATGTTTCGAGGTTCGAGCACCAGCTCTACGTCCTCGCTTTCACACAGAAGGATTTTCACTAAATCGTCCACACAGGACTTCCAACACAGGGAACCTCCACTGAGGATTAGGGTAATACAACTTTGGAGTACACAACTCCTCTCTCAAACAATCACAACCTCTACACAAGAGGCAAGGCACTAAGCCACACAAGATCAACCTCTCAATAGAGGGATAGGCACAAAGCCAATACAATCACCTCTCACTAGAGGGATAGGCACAAAGTCAAAACTCCAACCTCAATCACCTCTACACTTAGAGGGATACCAACACAACCTCCACAATCACCTCTACACAAGAGGGATAACACAAGGTAAAGAGGACTACAACACTTGGTGGTCTCAACCAACCACAAACAAATTCTCTTACCAAAACAAGATCCTAATAGATAGGATAGATAGATAGCTCAAGTGTGAGAAAATAATGAGTTTGAAAATCAAAAACACAAAGAAAATACTTGAGAAAACTTCTAGGATAAAATAGAAATGAAGAACAAAAAATTCCCAAAGACTTCTCTTTTTTTTCTCCAACCCTTTAAAACAAATAAAGAATGAATCTTTTGGCACAAAAACTCTTTTAAACTTGTTGCTAAAACACTTAAGAAGATGAAAAAATTTTGCTCTCAAAAACCATGAAGAAACCAGCCCAAGAGATGGGTATTTATACCCTTTCAAAAATTTGCCCGTTGGTAGTCTGGAAAGGGCAAAACTGCCCTTCCGGTCGACCACCTGGTCGACCGTAGGCCCAACGGTCACCTGACCGTTGGGCCTACGGTCGACCGGGCGGTCGACCGGGCCAAAGCCATCAGTCGACCACCCGGTCGACCGGCCCCCACCCGAGAGTAGGGTGCTTTCAGTCGGTCGACCGGCCGAATAGGTTGGCCTTTGTACACGTCCCGTGCACGTCGTCGATCGACTCCTGGTCCGGTCGACCGCCAGGGCAGTCTGACTGGGATTTAAGGGTGTTGAAAACTTATCTTTTTTAATTTCAATTAAATCCCATAAAATCACATAAATTCACAAAATAAGTTCTTATAAAATCTTTGAAATATAAATATGTGTGACCAAATTCAACATATATTATAAATATTTTGAACCATTTTTGTGATATTGAAATTTACCTTAAACACACAATCCGTATTTTTCAAAACTTGGATTTTTGAAATGGGAAACCGTTTTCTCCAAAACTTGTATAAATGCAAAAACATGATATTGAAACAATATTAAAGCATATTGTATATGGATAGAATCTAATATACATGAAAGATATTATATCTATGTCTTTGACATGAAATTCAAAACTAGTTAAACTGAAAACCAAAATCAATAAACTTTAAACTTGTGTGTATATGTGAACTTGAGCATATCAATACTATCTACCTTTACACAAGATCTAAACAAAAACAAAACACAAACCGAAGTCTTCTTGTTGAACTCCTTCTCCAAGTCGACTGGATCCAAACACGATCCAACGAGTTTGACTCCAACGAGTACTAGATGCGATCTTGACGCTCGAGCTTTTGAATTTGCACGTGAAAGCTCCAAAACTTCTTTGTTGAAGCTAAACACCTACTAATATCTTGATCAATCACTGAAACTATTTAAACACAAGATTATTAGTAAACTATAACTACATGAGTTAATCATCATCAAAACTAGAGTGATGGGCCTTTGGGCCAACAATCTCCCCCTTTTTGATAATGACAAAACTCATAGAGTTATATATGCATGGATTAAAGTTAAGCTTTATAGAAGCTCCCCCTTAACTCATGCGTAGTAACAAAATAGTAAAGATATTCAATGAATGCATAAACCAAACAACACATATATGTATTAAATAAGAAAATAAACATGTATATATAAAACTCTCAAAATTCTTCTCTCCTTGTATAAAATAAGGAATGAAATAAACATGCGTAATCATGCATATATAAAACTCCAAAATTCCTCTCCCCCTTTTATCAAAATCATCAACAAAGGGGCATAAATAAACTCTAAAAAATAATTTCTCCCCCCTTTTGTCAAATCAAACAAGAAGGATGTATATGCGATATACATTCATGAAGAGGAGAGACATAAAGTTAACTCTCCCTGCATACATGCATTACATGAAAAAGAAATGACTAAACCCTAATCTATAACGCATAATATACAATGTATAAAAGAAGATGTGAAGCTCCCTCTACACACGTGTAAGTCATAGAGAAGAGAGGTCAAGCTCCTCAATATGAGATACACTCAACATGAATCATATATAAGAAGATATTAAGCTTCCCTTGCATATAAGAAATACATATCAAAACACTATGACACCAATTGAAAATTTATCAATTTATAATAAAGATATACATCGAAACATTATGATACCAATTTATGATACCAATTTGAAAATAAACAAAACATTTTTAAGATACCATTGAAAGTAAACAAAATTTTTAAGGTACCAAAAGAGACCAATTGAAAATATCTTGATACTAATTTAAAATATCTTATAAATTTTTGATACTAATAGAAATGAAACATTGTATGTTTTGGATACCATGAAATATATATCTTGTAAATTTTGATACCAATTTAAAGTAAAAACTAATTGAAATACAAGCCATATCCCTTTGGAAATACACTCATTTTACAATAAGAATACCATATTGAGAATAATACCAATTTAAGATTATTGATACCAATATTGAAAATGTTAGCATTACCAAAATAAAGCATTTTCATCATAAAGAATGGGAGTAAGATACCAAATGAAAATAAAATCGATTGAAAGATAAGACACGAATTTTCTCCCCCTTTATGAAATACTAATAAAAATCATGCATAAGCTTGTATAAGATATCAATTGAAAAATAATTGACATTAAATACTAAATCAAGTTTAGCATAAATATAATTTGTGCTTTAAGATGTAAAGATATTGTAAGCAATCAAATCATATATATATATATATATATTATATATATAATATATATATATATATATATATATATATATATATATGTATGAAAATATAAATACCAATCGAATTGATACTATTTGAAGTTTGAAGCATACATATATAGAAAACACAAATATGAGTATACAAAAAAATATCAATTGTGATACCAATTGAAAATATAATGAGGATCAAGTGTATAACTCATACTATCTCCCTTTCATGCACATGTTAAAAAGATTTTCAATTTGAGCATACAAGGCATGGTACCATCCGCCCTTGGAAGGAAGGCATTTTCAAAAATAGGATTTGAAAGTAATTTTAACAAGTTTGAAAACTCTTCCAAAATGAAGAAATACGCAACTAGTTTTATGATAATCTTGAAAACTAGTACGAAATCCTTCAAGTAAGGAATAAAACATGACTATATCCATGAAACATGAAAATCGCACATTCATCAATACTCAATAGCAATAAAGCTCATATAATCTCATGAAAAACAAATCATGAGTAAACATCAGACATAGAGTGTAAAAAGTTATGTAATCAACAAAATCATGAAATAATGCATTTAAACTCAATGAAATTCCTTTACAAAAACATGAAGATCATCAAGACAAAATATACTTCAAGGTATATGTATGTTTAGTCTAACTAGAAGTATACATATATATGAAAAGTCACCTAGAGGGGGGGGGTGAATAGGTGACAATGCTAATCAATGGACAATTTAAAAAATAAGATGCAACAATCACCCAACAAGATTCACAAGATGAATGAAAGCAAGTAAATATTGCAATGATGATGATAAGCAAGAATAAGCGCAAGTAAAGTAAAGTAAGAAGCACAAGAAAGTAAACCAAACGCAAACACAAGGATATGTTATCGAGGTTCGAGCACCCAGCTCTACTCCCCGCCTTCCCCAGAAGGATTCTAGCTACTTCCACTATCACAAAGAATCAAGAATACAACGGAGTACCCAACTCCACAATTTCAATTACAAGTAATCTCTGAGTAGTCAAAGGCCACAAACTCTCTCTTTCAAAAATCTCTTCCCTTACAAAGGTCCTTAGAGAATAATGAGTAGAATTGAAGCTCTTGTGTGTAAATGGAAAAGAAAATGAAATCAGAGAATTCTTGAAAACACTTCAGAAAATGAGAGAGAATTTCAGCACAAAAACCAAGAAACCAAGCTCTTTTGAATGCCTTAAACTTTTGAATTTTTCTTATAATGATTAGGTAATCCAATCTCTCCCCAAACCCCTATATATAGGAGAGGGCTAGGGTTAGAAGATAAAATATTTTTAAGGCTAATCAGAATGTGTTAAACCCAAAACAAGTCATTTAAACTCACTTAAGTGAGAAAAAGACAAAATAAACAGTTCAGAGAACTAGCCGTTACTATTCAAACGGCTAGTCCGGTCGACCGGTCCGGTCGACCGCTAGTTATAAGAAAATGACCGTTGCCGTCTACGGTCGACCGGCCGGTCGATCGAACAAATAGAGACTAAGGACTTACAGTCAGGCTCGTCCCGGTCGATCGTCCCGGTCGACCGTGAGACATGCACACTGATATGTGCATTGTCAGAACTACGGTCGACTCGGACTGTCGACCGGCAAAACCTGACACCGGCACGGTCGACCGGGGCGGTCGAGCGGCTCAGGCCAAAAATCATTTTTCAGACAAAATTTTGAGGAGATAAAAATTTTATCAGAAGATGTTTTAAATAGTAATTAGTTTAAAACATAAGCATGGATATATAGGAAGAGGATTTGTATCAAACTATTTTTTGTATAATTTATATGAAATAAACTTAGAAATAGGATGTGCGCAAAAACGTGTGTGTTAGAGCTTCAAACCTATTCACTATTCTTTAACAAAACTCTAAACTAAAAATAAATCTAATTAAGTCTCTTGAGCAATCTTGAGCCATGCAATGCCTTGCTAGAGCCTTCTCTTCTATGTTCCTTCCTTGATGTGCAAAAAGCCTTCTTTACTTCATGAACCTAGAATTTCTTGCAATAGCTAAGCAATGGCCTCCAACTATGGTACAAACCTGAAACTTATCTCAACAAACTAATTAGTACCATATAACTCCTATTTGTTTTGTTATCATCAAAACTCTAAACAAATGGAGAGTGTAACCTTATGGGCCAACAATCTCCCCCTTTTGATGATGACAAAACAAATAGGCTATAAACAAAAATATAGGGGAGGAGAAAGCTCCCCCTCAATTATGCTATCATAAAAGCAATGTAAGGTGCAAGCAAAAACCATCAAACAAAACACATGATTAAGGATCATGAAATATGCTAGCAAAATACTTAAAACAAGAATTCATAAAACACATAACAAGAATTCATGAAACACATAAAAGCATAAAAACACATATAAGCTCATATGGAACCAAACCATATAAACTTATAAACTTATATTTCTATCATAAAAACTCATTCTCCCCCTTTTTGTCATACATCAAAAAGGGTTATGAAAACATTTTTATTCAATAACACAAACATTAAGTTCACCACAAATGAAGGAAAATCTAGCAAAATCAAGTGGTTTAGTGAAAATATTGGCTAGTTGCAAATCCGTAGAAACATAATCAATATCTATATCTCCTTTCTCAAAATGATCTCTAAGAAAGTGATATCTAATCTCAATGTGCTTGGTCTTACTATGTTGATTTGCATTCTTTGTCATATGTATAGTACTAGTATTATCACAAAATATTTTTATATGGTCAAAATGCAAATCATAATCAAGGAGAGTATGTTTCATCCAAAGGACTTGTGCACAACAAGCCCCCGCGGCAACATACTCCACCTGGGCGGTTGAGAGAGCTACGGAATTTTGTTTCCTAGAGGACCATAAAACAAGACAATTACCAAGAAATTGACATGTCCCACTAGTACTCTTTCTATCTACTCTACAACCCGCATAGTCGGCATCCGAATAACTCGTCATTGAGAAATCTCCAGTTTTCGGATACCATAGACCCATTCCAATCGTTCCCTTAATATAACGAATAATGCGTTTTATCGCAATGAGATGAGACTCTTTGGGACACGATTGAAATCTAGCACAAAGACACACACTAAACATGATATCCGGCCTACTTGCCGTCAAATACAAAAGACTACCTATCATGCTTCTATATAATTTAATATCAACATTTTTACCTTGGTCGTCCTTATCAAGCTTGGTGGTAGCTGCCATGGGAGTGTTGTAAACATTTGAGTCTTCAAGTCCAAACCTCTTTACGAGTTCCTTTGCGTATTTGGCTTGACATATGAAGTTTCCATCTTGCAATTGCTTGATTTGGAGTCCAAGAAAGAAATTAAGCTCACCCATTGAAGACATTTCAAACTCACATTGCATAACCTTTTCAAATTCCTTGCATAAAAACTCATTAGTAGAACCAAAAATTATATCATCAACATAAATTTGCACAATTAAAATGTCATTATCAACATGCTTAGTGAATAGTGTTGTATCTACTTTGCCTTTAATAAAATCATTTGAAATGAGAAAACTAGAAAGCCTTTCATACCAAGCTCTTGGAGCTTGTTTCAATCCATACAAAGCTTTATCAAGTTTAAAAACAAAATCGGGATGAACATGATCAACAAAACCGGGAGGTTGAGCAACATAAACTTCTTCATTTATAAAACCATTCAAAAATGCACTTTTCACATCCATTTGAAAAAGTTTAAAATTTTTGAAAGATGCAAAAGCTAGTGTCATCCGTATGGCTTCAAGCCGTGCTACGGGTGCAAAGGTCTCCTCAAAGTCAATTCCCTCAACTTGAGTGTAATCTTGGGCCACTAACCTAGCCTTATTCCTAATCACATTTCCGGACTCATCCATCTTGTTTCTAAAGATCCACTTAGTACCAATTATTGGTCTATCGTGGGCCTAGGAACAAGGTGCCAAACTTGGTTGCGCTCAAATTGATTGAGTTCCTCTTGCATGGCTAGCAACCAATATGAGTCCGCCTCGGCTTCGAGGATGCTTTTGGGTTCAAAATGAGAAATGAAAGCAAAGTTACCACATAGGTCATGGAGTTTGGAGCGAGTTGTTACCCCTTTAGATGCATCACCTAAGATGAGCTCCTTGGGATGATTTGTAGCGTATCTCCAAGCTTTAGGAAGCGGTTGAGAGCTTTCCTCTTTATCCTCTTGAACATCACCAATTGATTCTTGCTTATCTTCTTGAGCGGGTGAGTCCTTCAAGGATAGTCTCTCCATGTCTTCACCTAATGGTTCAATCTCTACAACATTCTCAACAACCACATTAGATTCTTCAAATTTAACATGCATGGATTCTTCAATGGTAAGTGAAGATCTATTGAATACTCTATAAGCTTTACTAGTTGTAGAATATCCAACAAAGATTGCTTCATAAGCCTTAGCATCAAATTTACCCAAGTTATCTTTAGTGTTCAAAACAAAACACTTGCATCCAAAAACTTTGAATATGCAACATTAGGTTTTCTAGAATGATACATTTCAAAAGATGTTTTGGAAGAATTTTTACACAAATAAATACGATTTGATATATAGCATGCGGTGTTTACAGCCTCGGCCCATAATATTTAGGGAGGTCATACTCACTTATCATTGTCCTAACCATCTCTTGAAGTGTTCTATTTTTCCTTTCTACAACTCCATTTTGTTGTGGAGTTCTAGGACAAGACATTTCATGCTTAATTCCCTTTTCATCACAATAAGTCATGAAGAGTTGGTTAACAAACTCACCACCTCTATCACTTCTTATTCTCAAGATCGAAAAACCTTTTTCTTTTTCAACTCTTTTTTGAAAATTCTTAAAATGAGAAAAAGTTTGATCTTTGTGTTCCAAGAAGAAAACCCAAGTGAAACGGGAAAAATCATCAACCAAAACATATGCATATCTACTACCATTTAAACTCTTAGTTTTAGTAGGTCCAAAAAGATCCATATGAATTAATTCTAAAGGCCTAGTTGACATGATATCCTTGATTGGTTTGAAGGAAGACTTGGTTTGTTTCTCAAGTTGGCACGCACCACAAATGCGGTCTTTCTCAAACTTCAAGCAAGGTATACCCTTCACAAATTCCTTTGAATTAATCCTAGAAAGATGGTCAAAAGATGCATGTCCTAATCTTCTATGCCAAAGCCAAGAATTTTCATCAAAAGCATTCAAGCATTTAGTAGAACAATCTAAATTAAGCATGTCAATGATATAAACATTATTGTCACGAAAACCGGTAAGAATACAAACATCAGATTTAACATCAAAAATCTTGCAAGAAGAATCATCAAAAATAACTTTAGTCCACGGTCACAAAGTTGACTAATGCTAAGCAAATTATGTTTTAAACTATCTACTAAAACAATATTTTCTATAATAGGAGATGCACCAATTTGAATGTTACCTATACCGATGATAGTTCCTTTGGAGTCATCCCCGAAGGTGACGGTGCCACCTTCCATGTACCTTGATAGGGTTGTGAAGTTATTGATGTCCCATGTCATGTGTCTTGAACAACCACTATCAAGGTATCACCGCTCCCTACGTCTTGGAGCCTTGGTGTGTACCTACATCAAATAATTTAGGACTTGATTTTGGTACCCACATTTTCTTGGGTCCTAAAGGGTTAGTTTCATTACCCAAACAAGATTATTTGATCTATTAACTTGGTCATAACAAAATTTAGCCAAATGCCCATTCTTACCACAATATGTGCATTTATACACTCTACCATATTTAAAAGCATAGTGAGTGTGTGATTTGTGAGCATGGGAATTGTGAGCATGAAAAGACTTAACATGTGAATCTTTAGCATGAGGGGTGTGCTTTTTAGAAATTTTTCTTCAAGTTTCTTAGTTTTAAAAGCACAATCTTTCAAAACTTTTTCAAAATCAACCATTTTAGTTTTTAAAGAGGAAATTTCTTTTTCATCAACAATAGGAGATTTTCCCTTACAAGAAACCTTGTAGGCATTAAACTCATTTTGAATAGAAATAAGATTAGAAGAAATATCATCCTTTTCTTTAGAAACCATAGCAAGTTGATTTTTGAGAAAAGCAACTTCCTTTTGCAATTTTAAGCATTCAAGTTTCTTGTTATCATAAGTTTCAGAAAGTTCAACAAAAGCATGTACAAGAACTTTCTTACTTAATTCATCATCTTCATCATCAAGAGATTGAGAGGTTACCTTTGGAGTGTTTGCCATGAAACACATGTTTGTCGTATCCACCTCTTCTTCGGACTCGCTTTTCGAATCCCACGTTGCCTTGTATGCTTTCTTTTCCTCCGGCTTCTTTGGCTTGAAGGAGGAAGTCATCTTCTTCTTGAACTCCGGGCAATCCGCCATGATATGTCCGGGTTTGCGGCAATTGTAGCAAATGATCCTTCTCTCCTCTTTGCCTTCAAATTTTCTCCGGAAGTTGAGCTTGTTCTTCCGGTACAACCTCTTGACGTTCCGCACAAGTAGAGTTAGCTCCTCATCTTCTTCTTTGTCTTCTTCATCGTCATCATTGGTGGATGAAGTCTTGAAGGCTATGGATTTCTTCTTTGAAGTAGTGGCCTCTTCTCTTGCCTTCTTCTCCATCTCATGGGTCTTTAGGTTCCCAATGAGACTAATGAGGTCCATCTCGTCCTTGTCGTTCAATTCTTTTAAGGTGGTGGCCTTTATCTCCCATGAAGACGGAAGAGCCCGAATCACTTTCCGCACCTTTTGATCGTTGGAGATGTCATCACCTAAGGAAGAAAGACCATTAGTGATTTTAGTAAATCTTGTAATCATACTATCAATAGACTCATCATCAATCATTTTAAATGACTCATATTGGGACCTCAAGAGATCTATCTTAGCTCTCTTGACTTGTGAAGTCCCTTCGTGTGTGACCAATAAATGTTGCCAAATCTCATAGGCGGATTGGCAATGAATTACCTGTGTAAGGTCATCCTCATTCAAGGCGGTTAATAGGGAGTTTTGGGCCTTGGAGTTAGCCTCATATTCTCTAAAGTTGAAGTCGGTCCAAGTGCTCTCATCACTATCGGGTGCTACATAGGGTTTGGTCAAGGACTTGGCCACTAAGCTACCCAAAGATTGCAAAAATATAGTCATCCTAACCTTCCAAATAGGGAAATTAAGTCCATCAAATTTAGGAGGGGTTTTAATGTTATCGGCCATGTTTACTAGTGTATGAATGTATGAATAAAAATGTTGATTAGCAAATTTTAAGGATCTCTCTATGGATGTCAAGCCAAACCTAGAGTCCAAGCTCTGATACCAATTGAAAAGTCACCTAGAGGGGGGGGGGTGAATAGGTGACAATGCTAATCAATGGACAATTTAAAAAATTAAGATGCAACAATCACCCAACAAGATTCACAAGATGAATGAAAGCAAGTAAATATTGCAATGATGATGATAAGCAAGAATAAGTGCAAGTAAAGTAAAGTAAGAAGCATAAGAAAGTAAACCAAACGCAAACACAAGGATATGTTATCGAGGTTCGAGCACCCAGCTCTACTCCCCGCCTTCCCCAGAAGGATTCTAGCTACTTCCACTATCACAAAGAAATCAAGAATACAACGGAGTACCCAACTCCACAATTTCAATTACAAGTAATCTCTGAGTAGTCAAAAGACCACAAACTCTCTCTTTCAAAAATCTCTTCCCTTACAAAGGTCCTTAGAGAATAATGAGTAGAATTGAAGCTCTTGTGTGTAAAGGGAAAAGAAAATGAAATCAAAGAATTCTTGAAAACACTTCAGAAAATGAGAGAGAATTTCAGCACAAAAACCAAGAAACCAAGCTCTTTTGAATGCCTTAAACTTTTGAATTTTTCTTGTAATGATTAGGTAATCCAATCTCTCCCCAAACACCCCTATATATAGAAGAGGGATAGGGTTAGAAGATAAAATATTTTTAAGGCTAATCAGAATGTGTTAAACCCAAAACAAGTCATTTAAACTCACTTAAGTGAGAAAAAGATAAAAATAAACAGCTCAGAGAACTAGCCGTTACTGTTCAAACGGCTAGTCCGGTCGACCGGTCCGGTCGACCGCTAGTTATAAGAAACGACCGTTGCCGTCTACGGTCGACCGGCCGGTCGACCGAAACAAACAGAGACTAAGGACTTACAGTCAGGCTCGTCCCGGTCGACCGTCCCGGTCGACCGTGAGACATGCACACTGATATGTGCATTGCCAGAACTACGGTCGACTCGGACTGTCGACTGGCAAAACCTGACACCGGCACGGTCAACCGGGGCGGTCGACCGGCTCAGGCCAAAATCATTTTTCAGACAAAATTTTGAGGAGATAAAAATTTTACCAGAAGATGTTTTAAATAGTAATTAGTTTAAAACATAAGCATGGATATATAGGCAGAGGATTTGTATCAAACTATTTTTTGTATAATTTATATGAAATAAACTTAGAAATAGGATGTGCGCAAAAACGTGTGTGTTAGAGCTTCAAACCTATTCACTATTTTTTAACAAAACTCTAAATTGAAAATAAATCTAATTAAGTCTCTTGAGCAATCTTGAGCCATGCAATGCCTTGCTAGAGCCTTCTCTTCTATGTTCCTTCCTTGATGTGCAAAAAGCCTTCTTTGCTTCATGAACCTAGAATTTCTTGCAATAGCTAAGCAATGGCCTCCAAACTATGGTACAAACCTGAAACTTATCTCAACAAACTAATTAGTACCATATAGCTCCTATTTGTTTTGTTATCATCAAAACTCTAAACAAATGGAGAGTGTAACCTTATGGGCCAACAATATATCCCAAACACAAATGAGTCCATAATAGAATTTTGTATAAAAAATAAGTGACTCAAGGGTATACATGCATATCTTAAAGTTTTGGCAAAATTGACATATACATGAAGCTAAATACTTTTTCATAAAAAATATGTACAAAATGGGGAATACAATTCAAAATGAACGAATCATCAAACTAGGCTATACTAGTACATATAATGGGTACAAGTGAGCAATTAAGTACGAACATACAAAAATTAAATGTGGCTTATTAGTTGTACCAGTATCTACACAAGTTTTAATGAAAACTACATCTTAAACATGTAATCAAAACATGAAGCATAAAACATAAATAAAAACTAATATGATTATTAAGTAAATGCACATGTCTTAGAGTTATGATATACACAATAGTTAAACTATAACACAAAATATGGATCCATATGAACATGGGTGTATCTCAATTACTATACATGTATGTCATAAGTCCAAATAATATGACATTTAATAACAATCATGAAAAACTAAAACATGCTAAAAATTAACAATATGAAAGCATGTAAACTAAATGGGAGTTAGAGATAGTTACCAAAATCATTAGGGCATATCTCTAGATCTCTAAACTATGGTGGTCTTCCCACCAAACTCCTCTTAAAAGTGATGCATCCAAAAGTGTTACCATTTTAGCTCAGAACGCATCCACCATCCAGGCACCATTACTCTCACGTCAAGTGAGAGCCCACACCTACATCAAATAAAATATGAGTGGATTTTGGTACCCACACTCTATTGGGTCGATGGGGGTTAGCACCTTTCCTAACCCAAACAAATCTATTTGCAAAATTTGCATTATGTACTCTATCATAATAAAATTTTATAAGATGACCCTTACGTCCACAATGTGTACAAGTATACAAATAAGCATACATGGTGTTATATGTATGAACGTGAGAAGCATGTGTATACCGTGATTTGTGTGCATACATAGGAGGAGCATGTTTCTTGTGAAACATGAATTCCAACCGTGTGTGGTTCAAGGCACATTGGCTCAAAGTGGAGCCCAAATAATCAACACTCTTCTTTAACATACATATATCATTTTCAATGCTAGAAGAAGAAGTGGAGCATGCAATAGATATACTAGATGGTGAAGCATGGCAAACATGTGAGTCAATATCATTTTTCAAAAAATATTTTTCTTAGAAGCTAAATCCAATTCCTTTGAAATTAAAGCAATTTTATTTTTCAAAGTATTGTTTTCTTTTAAAACAAAATCAAGTTTTGAAGATAAAACCTCATTTTTCTTTAAAACATCGTTACAATAATTTTTACTCTTTAAAATTTGTTTTTATTAAGAGCAAGTTCAAGTTTGGATTTCAATGAGTCCATCTTATTTGAAATCTCATCCCTCTCTTGCAAAACAATATCAAGTTTAGAAGACAAATTTTTATTTTCTTCTTTTAATCCAAAGCTTTTTTTTCAAAACTTTATATTTTTCAGGCAATTTTTCACATACAATAGAAAGTTCTTCATTCAAAGCATCAGCATCTATATAATCATCACCAGAAGAACTAGTACTATCATCTAGTTGAGTTTCTGAATGCACCTCAAGGGAGTCATTCCTTGGACCATGTAGCAAGGTTAGTCGGACTCATCTCCACTAGATTCCTCCTCCACATATTTCGTCATTTGTAACTTGAGAGAGATCAAAGTGTTTCACACTGTAAAGGCGGAATCACAATGAGAAACCATAAATATTCTTTGCTTAGAGTGCATCTAAGTGCCTCTAGGGCTTGCGCATTGGCCTCTATATGCTTGCTATTATCAAGATAAGATTTCTTGGTAGCGGCAAGGTGAACATGCAAACCTAGGGTTTTAAGGTACATCGACATCTTAACTTTCCAAACATCAATGTTGGAAGTATCATACATGGGAGGGGTCATGAAGTCCATGAGTGTGTGTAAACAAATAAGTATGCAAATGCAAATATAGATTAGCTAACCAAGATCTCACTCCTAGGTGGTTAAACCTAATATCAGGAGCGTAGGCTCTGATACCAATTGAAAGTACACCTAGAGGGGGATGAATAGGTGTATGGCTAATCTAATGATAAATGATGCAGAATTAAAAATAAATCGCAACAAACTTATTGTAACCAAAGTGTGTAGCCGAATTCCCGGTGAAGGCTCTGAACTATCTCCTCTAAATTCCTCTAAATAAGAGTTGAGGTGCTATATAAAGCTCTCTTGGTTCAACACAAGTATAGGCACACACAAACACTACGAAGCATATAAGTATGATATGAACAATATGAAATAATGCAAGGCACAATATAACAGAGAGAGTTTAGAGATAGTAGATCAAATGCAAACACCAAGATATATTTCGAGGTTCGAGTACCCAGCTCTACGTCCTCGCCTTCACATAGAAGAATTTTCACTAAATCTTCCACACAGTACTTCCCACACAGGGAACCTCCACTGAGAATTTGGGTAATACAACTTTGGAGTACACAACTCCTCTCTCAAATAACCACAACCTCTACACAAGAGGCAGGGCACTAAGCCACACAAGATCAACCTCTCAATAGAGGGATAGGCACAAAGCCAACACAATCATCTCTCACTAGAGGGATATGCATAAAGCCAAAACTCTAACCTCAATCACCTCTACACTTAGAGGGATACCAACACAACCTCCACAATCACCTCTACACAAGAGGGATAACACAAAGTAAAGAGGATTACAACACTTGGTGGTCTCAACTAACCACAAACCAATTTTCTGACCAAAATAAGATCCTAATAGATAGGATAGATAGATAGCTCAAGTATGAAAAAATAAAGAGTTTGGAAATCAAAAACACAAAGAAAATACTTGGCAAAACTTCTAGGATAAAATAGAAATGAAGAACAAAATAATTCCCAAAGACTTCTCTTTTTCTTGATTTTTTCAACCCTTTAAAAAAATAAAGAATGAATCTTTTGGCACAATAACTCTTTTAAACTTGTTGCTAAAACACTTAAGAAGATGAGAAAATTTTGCTCTAAAAAAATCACGAAGAAATCAGCCCAAGAGATGGGTATTGTACCCTCTCAAAAATCTACCCGTTGGCAGTCTGGAAAGGGCAAAACTGCCCTTCCGGTCGACCGCCCCGGTCGATCGTCAACGGTCACTTTTCTGACCGTTGAGCCTACGGTCGACCGCCCGGTCGACCAGGCCAAAGCCATCGGTCAACTGCCCGGTCGACCGGCCCCCACCCGAGAGTAGGGTGCTTTTAGTCGGTCGACTGCGCGGTTGACCGGCCGAATAGGCTGGCCTTTGTGCACGTCCCGTGCACGTCGGTCGACCGTGATGGTCGATCGACTCCTGGTCTGGTCGACCGTCCAGTCGACCGCCAGAGCAGTCTGACTGGGATTTAAGGGTGTTGAAAACTTGTCTTTTTAATTTCAATTAAATCTCATAAAATCACATAAATTTCAAAAAAATAAGTTCTTATAAGATCTTTAAAATATAAATATGTGTGACCAAAATTCAACACATATTATAAAAATTTTGAATCATTTTTGTGATACTGAAATTTGCTTTAAACACACAATCGGTGTTTTCCAAAACTTGAATTTTTGAAATGGAAAACCGTTTTCTCTAAAACTTGTATAAATACAAAAATATGAAATTGAAAAATATTAAAGCATATTGTATATGGATAGAATCTAATATACATGTAAGATATTATATCTATGTTTTTGACATGAAATCCAAAACCGGTTAAACTGAAAAGTAAAATCAATAAACTTTAAATTTGTGTGTGTATGTGAACTTGAGCATATCAATACTATCTACCTTTACACAAGATCTAAATAAAAATAAAACACAACCGAAGTCTACTTGTCGAACTCCTTCTCCAAGTCGACTCGATCCAAACACGATCCAACGAGCTTGACTCCAACGAGTACTAGATGCGATCTTGACGCTCGAGCTCTTGAATCTGCATGTGAAAGCTTCAAAACTCCTTTGTTGAAGCTAAACACCTACTAATATCTTAGTTAATTACTGAAACTATTTAAACACAAGATTATTAGTAAACTATAACTACATGAGTTAATCATCATCAAAACTAGAGTGATGGGCCTCTGGGCCAACAAAAGGCATGGCCGGCGGCGACGCTCCGACTGGGTGGCGCCGGAGGCACAGCGGCACCGGCAAGGGCAGGGGCACAACAACCCCTTGCTGTGTTATGTGGAAGAAGAAGAGGAGAATGAATTTTGAGTTTCGGGTTTGGGTTCAAACGCGACCGGATAAAACAACCTGACCCGACCCATTACTTAATGAAAGGTAAAATTTCAGTTAAGTCTTTGGTAATTTAAATAATTATTTTTGGTCCGTGAAAAATAGTCTGTAGCCCCCTGAATATTTTCTGATATTACGTATCTAACCCTTTTCATATCTCGTGGGTATTAAGGCATTATCTTGGCCGCTCGGACTCCGATTCAAATGATTCTTGAGCCGTTGGATTTGTGGGGACGTGAGCTACAAGTCTACAATATCAGTTATGCGGTATTAGGTGTTCAGAGAATCGGCAAGACCAAGGTGGGTCTACCTCTGATTTTATTAAACTCTGTGATTGCATGTGTATTGACTATTAATATAATAATGATTATACTTAAGTGACGAGAGATATTAAATGCAAGTGATATCAAATATGTTATAAAATTAATAGTTATGGATAATAATCGGATGGTGGTTGGTTAACACCAGATATACCCAGTGAGTAGACTAAACAGTGATGGAACGGGAAACCGATTATAGATCGTGAATGTTTATTAATTAATAAGAGATAATTAAAATTAATTAAGATAAACGATCACTTGAGACACATTAACCATGATTGGAGAATTATAGAACCGTTGCATTGATACTGGTATAAGCGGAATCCAAAGTTGATATTAGAATTGAACTAAGTAAATAAAATTGGAATTTATCTTCGGGTAACTTGACATAACTGTAACATAGAAACCTTTATTAAATGAGATACATGTAATTGATGCAGTATGATATAAATGGCATTTAATTGAAATATTAGAAATTCTGTTAATATTGATAACCCAAATGGAATCGAGACAATTTAGTTAATTAGTGATCGTGAACGTGAACCGATAATGATGGAATTAATCACGGTAATTGGTAATGAACTGAATTAGGTAACTGAAAATAATTCCTAGCATTACCGGGCATGCTTGATAATAATTAGGATACCAAAAGCTCTTTATTAAACTAAGTACATGGGAGGCTCAAATATTATGTAGTATGTTGATTATTGATCTTGTGGATACCGCTTTCATATTTGTTGTGTTTTATTTTTATGCTGTAACGTGATATTGTGTATCAACTTGCACACTTGAGGCATCAAAGGTCATTGGATGGCTTATAGATTTATATATATCGATTAAATTATTAATCAGTAGCAATTGAAAGCAATCTGATGGACAGAAATCTAAAATTTATTAAACATGATGAGATGTGAAAAAATAATACTTTTGGATTAGATTTTGTAAGTAGATATTATATTATTTAGCGATCGACGACTATTAATGGGAAAACTCTCGAATAAGATCAAGTTTGATAAAAGTCAGATAGTGTGTGACCGATAATGGTGTATAAGTAATAAAGTAAGTAATAAATTGGTGAAAACCAGTTAGAGTCGGTATTGGGTAAACCTGTCAACTTAATATTAAGTATACCGATCAGAAATGGATAATTAGATTTCAGCAAAACAAATACCGATAGTATTAAACTAGTATTATGTTATGACTACTTTATGTATCAGAAATTTTTGGATATCCTTGTAGTTGATTTATCAGAACATCGAGTCCTCTATTAGGCTTGAATATCATATCTTTATAGTGATATCGATTATATCTAATCAGTAATAGATAGATAATTATCTAAATGATTAGGTAATTGTGATACGGATGAAAGATTAAGCGTCGTTCAATGTGATTAGTAATCTAATATCAGTAAGTGATATATGTATATAGAATTAAGATGACATAACTATAGAAGCTGATGAGCTGAGAACTTGATAGTTAATAATTGATCGATATATATATATATATATATATATATATATATATATATATATATATATATATATATATATATATATATATATATATATATATATATATATATATATATATGTCTGTGTATGTGGTTTGATTTCATATGTGAATGCAAAGGATGATTTGACTAGTAATTGACTGAAATAAAGAAAATTGTGAAATTATTAACTATATAACCAGTAATGGTAGATCCGATATGTATGAAACCGATAATTATAGAAACGATAGCAATGTTAGTGATAACTGATTTATCGGGACAATGGAGGTCTCTGTGTGGTTTTGAATTAATAGATAGAAATAAGCAACAATAGAACAGGTTTTATAGAAGTTAGTAATGTTAAGACCGGTATTGGTGAAATCTGGGGTTACATTGGGCTGAACCAAATAAAAGTACTATAATTAGTTGATTAGTCTACGATTATACATTATTATATCGCATTTTCCCACCGATTTATGAATAAATTGTCGGTCTAAACCGTGTTTTGGTCTCTATTGCAGGTAAATCCAAAGTTCAAGGGCAAAGGAGTAATAAGAGCCTAATTAAACCCAATTTAGGGTAATTAAATCCACATTACTTGGAGACCAAGTAAGGGATCATCTAGAAGATACGTCGAACCTAGACTCTTGCACACGTCAGACGAATATTCAGACGAAACTACCAGAAAAGGGATATACCAAGATTATTCTCGAAGCCAGAGGGACCCACTGACAAAACCAGAGACTTAGGTCCCTGGTATTGCCGCGGAAACATGGCAAAAGCCGCGTTTCCGCGGCAATAGAGTGGAGCCACGCGTCAATTTTCGACGCGTGGCCCCGTCTCGTCTTCTAGAGAGTTCCTATGCCTATATAAACCCCTGTATTTGGCCAAAACGGGGAGTTTTTTCATTTTTAAGCTAGGGTTTCTATGTTTTAGTGTAGTGTAGGTAGGTGTTCTTAATTTCTTGTATTTTGATTATGTTATTTCGTTTTTAGATCATGTATTAGGGCTGAGAGATTCAGAGAGAGAGAGATAGAGAGGGATTGATGTAATAGATGGTGACAGTCTATGTAAAGGTGCCTCCTTTCTTCTCCAATATAATCTTCTTCATCTTCTACATGATACTTTGCTAACTCTTCTTCTCATGGCAATCTAACTACTAACCACTAACCATCTAACCACTTACTTGATAATCCACATGAATCGGGTAGCCTCTATAAGGCCTTGTTCTTGCAAGAGCCATTGATGGCTTATGATGATGGGTTCTAACATCTAACTTGCTAACCAAGCTAACTCTCTCTTATTTCATGCTTCTTTCTAATGGTTTGATGATCTAATATTTGTATTAGCTTGCTCTTGATGCAAGTTTGAATGTGAAGAACCATCTCATTTGCCATGTTTTGTATCGTCTCTTGAAGCCAAGGATTAGTGATGGCCGAGGATCAAATGTGAGGCAACTATCATTAAGAGGTTAGCATGGTTAGTGGAGCAATTGGTAGTTAGTAGCCATGAGTTTTTATTTTATCTTATTTTAAAAAGCAATTCTTTTATCTTTTCATCGGTGTTTTTACCATCCTCTTTGTTCACTCTTGTTTCATCTTCTTTACTACAAACTTCTTCTTCTTTTCTATTTTGCTTTCCAAACCATTTCTCTTTGGTTTTTCACATCGACGTTTTCATCGCCCTCCTCACCTACCATATACTTGTTTTCCTTTTCTTTTCTTTTCTTTTTCTAATTCTTTTAACAAAGAAGAACTGTTAACATAAAACGTGAATAAAAACTGTCAATGCTGTTGGCCTATAAGGTTACACTCTCCATCTGTTTAGAGTTTTGATGATAACAAAACAAATAGGAGCTATATGGTACTAATTAGTTTGTTAAGATAAGTTTCAGGTTTGTACCATATTTGGAGGCCATTGCTTAGCTATTGCAAGAAATTCTAGGTTCATAAAGCAAAGAAGGCTTTTTGCTCATCAAGGAAGGAACATAGAAGAGAAAGCTCTAGCAAGGCATTGCATGGCTCAAGACTTCAAGATTGCTCAAGATAATTTATTAGATTTGTTTTTAGTTTAGAGTTTTGTTAAAGAATAGTGAATAGGTTTGAAGCTCTATCACACACGTTTTTGCGCACATCTTGTTTCCAAAAATATTTCCTATAATAGTTTGTATACAATCTTCAGCCTACAAACTCATTTTTATCCATTATTTATATCTCTATTCAAAACTATTTTGTTAAAAATAGATTTCTCCTCAAAATTCTGTTTTTGTTTTGGCTTTTGACCTGAGCCGGTCGACCGCCCGGGTCGACCGACCCTATGTCAGGTCAAGCCGGTCGGCCGACCCAGTCGACCGGAGTTCTGGCAGCAGTGCGTATCAGTGTGCATGTTTCACGGTCGACCCGGACGGTCGACCGAGACATGCCTGACTGAAAGACTTCTGCTCTCTGTATTTTTGGGTCGACCGTGCGGTCGACCGTTAGCCTGCAACGGCTATTTTTTTGAACTAGCGGTCGACCGGGCCGGTCAACCGAGGTAGCCGTTTGAACAGTAACGGCTATTTCCTAAGCTGGTTTATTTTTTGTCCTTTTCTCACTTAAGTGTGTTTAAATGACATGTTTTGGTTTTAATACTTTCTGATTAGCCTTAAATATGTTTTATCTCTAAACCCTAGCCCTCTCCTATAAAATTTGCTCATCAACATTTGCATTCCATTTGTCATTCACTAGTAAACATGGCCGATAACATCAAAACCCCTCCTAAATTTTATGGACTAAATTTCCCTATTTGGAAGGTTAGGATGACTATCTTTTTGCAATCATTAGGTAGCTTAGTTGCAAAATCTTTGACCAAACCCTATGTTGCACCGATAGTGATGAGAGCACTTGGACCGACTTTACCTTTAGAGAATATGAGGCTAACTCCAAGGCCCAAAATTCCCTCTTAACCGCCTTGAATGAGGATGACCTTACACGGGTAATTCATTGCCAATCCGCCTATGAGATTTGGTAACATTTATTGGTCACACACGAGGGGACTTCACAAGTTAAGAGAGCTAAGATAGATCTCTTAAGGTCCCAATATGAATCCTTTAAAATGATTGATGAAGAATCTATTGATTGTATGATTACTAGATTTACTAAAATCACAAATGCACTTTCTTCTTTAGGTGATGACATCTCCAATGACCAAAAGGTGCGAAAAGTGATTCGGGCACTTCCTACATCATGGGAGATCAAGGCCACCACCTTGAAAGAATTGAACGACAAGGATGAGATGGACCTCATTAGTCTCATTGGGAACTTAAAAACCCATGAGATGGAAAAGAAAGCAAGAGAAGAGGCCGCTCCACCAAAGAAGAAATCCATAGTCTTCAAGTCTTCATCCACTCTTGATGACGATGAAGAAGATGAAGAAGAAGATGAGGAGCTATCACTACTTGTTCGCAATGTGAAGAGAATGTACCGGAGGAACAAGCTCAACTTCTGAAGGAAATTTGAAGGCAAAGAGGAGAGAAGAATTATATGCTACAACTGCCGAAAACCCGGACATATCATGGCCGATTGCCCGGAGTTCAAGAAGAAGATAACCTCCTCCTTCAAGCCAAAGAAATCGGAAGAAAAGAAAGCATACAAGGCAACTTGGGATTCGAAAAGCGAGTCCGAGGAAGAGGCAGATATAGCGAATATGTGTTTCATGGCAAACACACTAAAGGTAACCCCTCAACCTCTTGATGATGAAGATGATGAACTAAGTAAAGAAGTTCTTGTTCATGCCTTTGTTGAACTTTCAGAAACCTATGATAATAAAAAGATTGAATGCTCTAAATTAGAAAAGGAAGTTGCTTTTTTTAAGAATCAACTTGCTATTATTTCTAAAGAAAAAGATGAAATTTCTTCAACTCTCATTTCTACCCAAAATGAATTTAGTGCTTACAAAGTTACTTGTAAAGCAAAATTTCCTAAGATTGATGAAAAAGAAATTTCTTCTTTAAAAACTAGAATTGTTGTTTTTGAAAAGACTTTAAAGGATTGTGCTTTAACACTAAGAAACTTAAAGAAATGTTTTCTAAAAAGCACACCTCTCATGCTAAAGATTCACATGTTAAGATTCCTCATGCTCACACTACACATAACACTTCTCATGCTAAATCTTTTCATGCTCACAATTCTCATGCTCACAAATCACGCACTCACTATACTTTTAAATATGGTAGAGTGTATAAATGCACATATTGTGGTAAGAATGGACATTTGGCTAAATTTTGTTATGACCAAGTAAATAGAACCAATAATCTTGTGTGGGTTAATGAAACTAACTCTTTAGGACCCAAGAAAATGTGGGTACCAAAATCAAGTCCTAAATTATTTGATGTAGGTACACACCAAGGCTCCAAGACGTAGGGAGCGGTGGTACCTTGATAGTGGTTGTTCAAGACACATGACGTGGGACATCAATAACTTTACAACCCTATCAAGGTACGAGGAAGGTGGCTCCGTCACCTTCGGGGATGACTCCAAGGGCACTATCATCGGTATAGGTAACATTCAAATTGGTTCATCTCCCATTATAGAAAATGTTGTACTTGTTGATGGTTTGAAACATAATTTGCTTAGCATTAGTCAATTTTGTGACCGTGGACTTAAAGTTTTTTTGATGATTCTTCTTGCAAGATTTTTAATGTTAAAACCAATGTTTGTATTCTCACCGGTTTTCGTGATGATAATGTTTATATCATTGGCATGCTTAATGTGGAGTGTTCTACTAAATGCTTAAATGCTTTTGATGAAAATTCTTGGCTTTGGCATAGAAGATTAGGACATGCATCTTTTGACCATCTTTCTAGGATTAATTCAAAGGAATTGGTGAAGGGTATTCCTTACTTGAAGTTTGAGAAAGACCGCATTTGTGGTGCGTGCCAACTTGGGAAACAAACCAAGTCTTTCTTCAAACCAATCAAGGATATCATGTCAACTAGGCCTTTAGAATTAATTCATATGGGTCTTTTTGGACCTACTAAAACTACGAGCTTAAATGGTAGTAGATTTGCATTTGTTTTAGTTGATGATTTTTCCCGTTTCACTTGGGTTTTCTTCTTGGAACACAAAGATCAAACTTTTTCTCATTTTAATATTTTTCGAAAAAGAGTTGAAAAAGAAAAGGGTTTTTCGATTTTGAAAATAAGGAATGATAGAGGTGGTGAGTTTGTTAACCAACTCTTCATGACTTATTGTGATGAAAAGGGAATTAAGCATGAAATGTCTTGTCCTAGAACTCCACAACAAAATGGAGTTGTAGAAAGGAAAAATAGAACACTTCAAGAGATGGCTAGGACAATGATAAGTGAGTATGACCTCCCTCAATATCTATGGGCCGAGGCCGTAAACACCGCATGCTATATATCAAATCGTATCTATTTATGTAAAAATTCTTCCAAAACATCTTTTGAAATGTATCATTTTAGAAAACCTAATGTTGCATATTTCAAAGTTTTTGGATGCAAGTGTTTTGTTTTGAACACTAAAGATAATTTGGGTAAATTTGATGCTAAAGCTTATGAAGCAATCTTTGTTGGATATTCTACAACTAGTAAAGCTTATAAAGTATTCAATAGATCTTCACTTACCATTGAAGAATCCATGCATGTTAAATTTGAAGAATCTAATGTGTTTGTTGAAATGTTGTAGAGATTGAACCATTAGGTGATAACATGGAGAGACTATTCTTGAAGGACTCACCGCTCAAGAAGAAAAACTAGAATCAATTGGTGATGTTCAAGAGGATAAAGAGAAAAGCTCTCAACCGCTTTCTAAAGCTTGGAGATATGCCACAAATCATCCCAAGGAGCTCATCTTAGGTGATGCATCTAAAGGGGTAACAACTCGCTCCAAACTCCATGACCTATGTGGTAACTTTGCTTTCATTTCTCATTTTGAACCCAAAAGCATCCTCGAAGCCGAGGCGGACTCATATGAAAAGTCACCTAGAGGGGGGGGTGAATAGGTGACAATGCTAATCTATGAACTAAATGCGGAATTTAAAAACTTAATGCAAATACACTCAAGTGTGATCAACAAGTGATGCACACACAACCAAGCCAAGCAATATGAATGAGCAAAATAAGTAGAAATGCAAGGCACAAAGTAAAGAGAGAGAGATAGAGAGCCAATAGATCAAACGCAAATACAAGGATATGTTATCGAGGTTCGAGCACCCAGCTCTACATCCCCGCCTTCGACACACGAAGGATTTTCACTAGCTCGTCCACCTAGGACCCTTTACAAAGAGTACCCAACTCCTCTCTTTACAACCTCCTCCTTGAGGCACAAATCCAAGCCAACTAACACAACCTCCTCCTTGAGGCAAACTCCAACAATCACAACCTCCTCCTTGAGGCAAAAATTCAAACCAATACAACAAACTCCCAATCACCAATCAATACAAGGATCACCTCTCAACTAGAGGGATACAACCCAAAGCACAAAGCTAAGAAAAGATTGGGTTACAACTTGGTGGTCACAACAACAACCACAAACAACTTCTTCTTCTCCCACACAAATATCCTATAGATATAGATAGTAGATTATAGCTCAAGTGTGGAGAAAACCAAGGATTTGAAACCAGCAACTCAAAGAAAATCTTTGGGAAATAAATGAAACCAAGATAGAGAAGTTTAATTCAAAAGCTTTTCCCAAAACCCTTTTCTTTGATTTTTCAAACCCTAATGAAAACACCAAAAAGATTGTTCAATTTGAATCCAAAAACCTATTTTGATTGCTGTAAAACACCTGAGAGAATGGAAAAATTCGCACAAAAATTCTTAGAGGAAAACTCTTACAAATGGGGTATTTATAGGCAATTATCAGAAAATAGCCGTTGACAGAAATTTGCCAGAAATAGCCTTCCGGTCGACCGGCCCGGTCGATCGTCCAAAGGTCAATTTTTGACCGTTGGCAACTAACGGTCGACCGGCCCGGTCGACCGAATAATCCCGAGAGCAGATTATTCTGCTCCGGTCGACCGTCCCGGTCGACCGCTGACTGTGCCAGAAACGTGCACAGGTTTGTGCACGTCGTCGGTCGACCGTGACGGTCGACCGGCTACATGCGGTCGACCGTTACGGTCGACCGAACTAGCCTGGCAGGCAGCAAATGGGTCAGAAAACTGAGGTAAAAAAAATTCCAATAAATCCCACAAAATCTCTAAAATTCCACAAAAATAGTTTTATTATTTTATATTGAAATACAAACTTGTGTTAAAAATCCTAACACAAATTTCAAACATTTTAGACAATTTTTGTGTCATAGAAATTTTGCCAAAAACCAAAAACCGTATTTTCTAAAACCTTGTATTTTGAATAGAAAATACACATTGTCTAAAACTCATCCATGATACAAAAATATGATATTTAAACACTTTGAAGCATATTGTATATGAATAGAAATTCAATATACAAGAAACATATATATATCATGATTTTTGTCATTAAGTCCAAAAATATGTTTTGTTGTAAATACCAAAACATAAAACACATGGAATAGATTATCAAACAAAGTTTGTCTAAACAATTGAAGCATGCATGTATATAGAACAAATCTAATATACATAAACCATGTAAACTTGTTTTGATAAAAATCTATTCATGAAAACCAAGATCGGTTAAACCTAAAACCGAAAATCAAAACATGAAAGGTGTGTGTTGTGAAATTGAGCTTATCATACTATTCTAATCTTTACAATTAGGATCTAAACTTAAAACTAAAACTATGGATACCTAAGTCTTCTTGTAGAGCGCAATCTCCAAGCTAGAGCGCAATCTCCAAGTCGGCTTGATCCAAACACTCTTGATTCACTGAGCAAGTTGCAATGTATGATCTATGACGCTCGGGCTCTTGAATCAACAAATGAAAGATGTGTGGAAGTTTTCACCAACTAATATCTTGATTAATGATCTGAAACTTAAACATCACAAGATAATTAGTACACATAACTACATGAGTTAATCATCATCAAAACTAGAGTGGAAAGCCTTTGGGCCAACATCATATTGGTTGCTAGCCATGCAAGAGGAACTCAATCAATTTGAGCGCAACCAAGTTTGGCACCTTGTTTCTAGGCCCCACGATAGACCAATAATTGGTACTAAGTGGATCTTTAGGAATAAGATGGATGAGTCCGAAAATGTGATTAGGAATAAAGCTAGGTTAGTGGCCTAAGGTTACACTCAAGTTGAGGGAATTGACTTTGAGGAGACCTTTGCACCCGTAGCACGGCTTGAAGCCATACGGATGACACTAGCTTTTGCATCTTTCAAAAATTTTAAACTTTTTCAAATGGATGTGAAGAGTGCATTTTTGAATGGTTTTATAAATGAAGAAGTTTATGTTGCTCAACCTCCCGTTTTGTTGATCATGTTCATCCCGATTTTATTTTTAAACTTGATAAAGCTTTGTATGGATTGAAACAAGCTCCAAGAGCTTGGTATGAAAGGCTTTCTAGTTTTCTCATTTCAAATGATTTTATTAAAGGCAAAGTAGATACAACACTATTCACTAAGCATGTTGATAATAACATTTTAATTGTGCAAATTTATGTTGATGACTGATTGAGGCTAAACCTGCACACAAAATACGGAATTATAGAACTTAAGAAAGAAGATGTGCAAGTGCTCAATTCTTCCGCTATAGCAAGTGGCTATGCGGGTCGTGATCCACAAGGAGAGTTTTGCGATAGAAGCGTTACGTTCTTTATTGAAATCTTATGAACACAAAACGAGAGTTCTTCTCTGTTTTTAAGTTAAGAAAATAAAAAGAAAGTTATGTTAACGTTAAGAAGAAAGCGAGAGATGAAGAAGGAGGAAAAAAATCAGAAAACGGCGATGTACAAATGACTATTTACAAAGAAGTGGGAAAGAAGTGATTTGAAAGATATGGTGAAAGAAATCGTGTTGGCGATCTATGCTAAAGAAATAAAAGAAAAGAAAGAAAAACAATTACTTACCTTCTTTTCAACAAAAGCTTACCTTGAGTTCTTAGCGACGATTTTACCTTGAAGTGGAGGCATTCAGCGCATAGCCCATAAGATTAGATTTTTGGTCTCTTCCACATTACATCATCAAGACTACTTCAAGTATGAAATGATACAGAGAGACTCACAATTCCATCGTCATGAGCTATCGGTGGCACTCGCAAAGGCAAGGCTCTTTCGATGCTTTTAGACTAACTTGGAAGACAATTTGTACCAAAAGAAGAGTAAAGTAGAAAAGAAGAAGACGAAGAGAACTAAAAAGAAGTACATACAAAGAAAGAACAAAGATTTGATTTCATAACAATCAAAGAAAAGAAAGAAAACCTTACACCATTGTCACTATAGCTCCAGCTTCATTCTTGTTCTTCGATGAAAGTCTGATCTCCTCTTATTTACATCAATGAAAATTACAATTACATGAAAAACAAAAACCTAAACTAAGAAATGGAAAACTAGTCTAAATCCTAACTCTGCATTGGCGTCCCTTTTCAGCACAAAGCATGGCCTTTTATAGGGCAAATACCCAGTAAGCAGGATCCCGGGGAGATCGGGGGAGCAAACGCTCCCCCTAACTCCCGCGGCCAGGGTGTGGCCAGATGGCCACACCCTGTTGGTGGGTCTCTCTGAGAGTTTCTTCTGTATTTATCTTTAAGTGGTTTCTTCGTTGGAGTCCTAGATTTTGACGAAATGGCCTTTGATTTTTTGCTTTAACCGATCGATTCTGAGAGGATTCTTCTCAACCGGTTTTCAACCTCTTGATTTTGCCCTGATTTCTTGAGTGCGAATTAATTCTGATTTAATTCAGAATTTTGGTGGGCTTTGGGCTCATTTCTCTTCATCTCCTTAAAGATTGGGCCTGCAAATAAATTAAACAATTAATTAGAACAATGCAGGCTTTTATTCTAAAATAAGTATGAAAATATGATATTAAATATGCAACATTAGTGACCAATCACACCCCCATACCTATCTTTTGCTCGTCCTCGAGCAAAACAACTAAACTATACTAAGGATTATTGGACCACTTTCGCAGGTCACGCGATTGCACTGAGCATGTGCAACAAGCCGTTAAACCTCTAGGTTTCCCCTAGAGGATGAGTTTTGTCTCGTGAGGGTTTTCAGCGAATTACACCCACAAAATCCATAAAGAAAGAGAAATAAAGAGTTAGTATTTTCGAAAAGCATTTTTGAAAGAGAAAAATATTTGAAATATGATTGTAAGATCTAAGCAATCTATAAGTTATAGGAAAACTGAATTTTTCATTCCTAAACTTAGTCTCTATTCAAAATTTGTTATCAATTAAAGTAAGGAGTCAAATTGTACTTTTCATCTAGTCTATTACTTTACCCTAAGTCATATGCACTTGTGACTGTGAAAATTTTGACTAAGGGTTCATTAACTCTAACTCTTATGCCTTATATATATATATATATATATATATATATATATATATTTTGGTGGTATTATTCCTTAGTTTAGGCTTTCTAATCTGCCCATGTAATGAGCCTTTAATCGATGACTCCCAAACCAGACGGTCTTAGGGCACCAGGTGAGAAGACACCCCTTGGACTTAAGGACTCGAGCAAATAAGGCCACAAAACTAAGGATTTTATTATATGAACCTCTTTTAGGCGTGAATACTTATGCTTTATTAGGCACAGATACCCAGCTTAATCAGAGGATTTTTGTTTTCAAACTTGTCTAATCATCTTTCGCATAAATACTAAGGCTTGCTTAGGCCAAAGCACCTAGCTAGTCAATAATTAGACTTTTTTTTCTTTTTTTTCTTTCAAACTCATCTAATTATCTTTTGCATAAATACTAAGGCTTTGTTAGGCCAAAGCACCCAGCTAGTCAATAATTAGATTTGTTTGTATATATATATATTTTTTATAACTTATCTAATCATCTTTCGCATAAATACTAAGGCTTACTTAGGCCAAAGCACCTAGCTAATCAATAATTAGACTTGTTTTTTTTTATAAGGCATAAGAATCTTTGTTTTTGAACCCTAAGTGTGTAAGTATATGAAGTGTGCATATTTCATTAAGGTAAAGATCAAGACTAAATTACTTTGACAAATTATCTTCCAAACTCTATAAATCAAACAAATAATCTTATTTTGACCAAGTATAAGAAATCCTAATTTGGATTTTCCTATTCCTTAAAATTAACTTAATTTCTTACAAAAATAAGTCAAAATATTGTTTCTATTTTTCAAAAAGTTTTTTTTTTATAAAAAGAAAAACTTAAGTTATGTTAGAACCCTCCCCCACACCTATCTCATGCATTGTCCTCAATGTATGAATTAATGCATAGATGCATGAAAAAGAAGAAAGGGAAGGAAAAGGTTACCTTAAGGTGGTGGTTCTGGTGGTGGTCTGATTGGTCCACGAAACGCGGCCCAATCAACTTTTCTTGGGTCTCGGAGGAACCCACCAGAAATGTCTTTAATATAACCCATTAAAAAGATTTGTCCATAAAGGATTTTTATTAAGTATTTAACCCCATCTAATTTCCATATTGCATAATTGATTTCGGAGTCAAATTTGTCAACCACCTCGTCCCAGAAAGGAGTATGAAATGATAGAATGATTGACTTGGACTCAGGAAGTACAGGAACTAATACCGACTCAGGAAGGTAACTTAAGTCAAGTAAAGGTTCAAGAGTCGAAAAGGTTCAAGAATTGGGTCCAAGTCAAGAAGTTGAAACTCAAGTCCACATGCATTTTCTAACAATGGAATGTGACTTAATGTTGGTGATGCAAGTTCAAAAATGATAGGTGTGGGAATCAAAACTGACTCTAAAATATTACTCAAGTTTGGTAACAAAACAGGAGTCAATATTGATTCAGAAAGTTGAATTGGATCACAGAGTTGATAATCTAGGTCACATATCTCATTGGGTTCAATTTCATAGAAATGAGAACTTGCCAATTTATCAATGGGATTTTCAAAATTGTATAATTGGTCAAGTTCAATATGATCCTCAAAGATGGGTGACTCAATTTCATTATGAATTGGTACAGGATCCAATGTTGACTCCGGGAAAAGATTGAAGTCAGGTGAAGATACCGGAGTCATTATTGAATCAGGAAGTAAAATTGAATCACTAAGTTCTAGTTCATGATCATATTCATCTTCAAGTTCTATTTCAGGCAATGGATAACTTGCCAAACTATCAATTTTATTTGGAGTTTGGCAAGTTCAAAAGGTTGTTCTGAAATGGAATCTTGATTTCCAAAACTACATGACTCTTCGGCTCTAACAGAATGGTTGGTGACATCAGAACTGGTCAAACGGTGAGAACGTAGAGATTCGACCATCATATCTATGTCACGATTTCTAGCATTTTGAGCATGAGTCATGGCTTCTAGCATCTTTTCATAGTTGATGGGTGCATTGTCTTGTTGAAAAGATGAAGAGTTATTTTGGAAGTGGTAGTGAAATTGTGAGTCCATCAGATTTTGTGATTGTTGTTTGGACTCACGCATACTCCGTTCCAAAATTGATGGTTTCCTATTTTGGACGGGTGGAACTGAGTATGACTCTTGAAAATATTGTGGACTAGGTAGAGAAGGAGGACAAGTTGGTTGATAATTATGCTCGAGGGAGGTGAATCCCCACTGACTCGGTGAAGAGTTGAAATTATTATGGACATTATAGTTATTAGATGGGGGACATGGGTTATATTGATTCGGATAAGACCAATCCGGCACACTAGGTTAGTTAAAGTCATGATATGCCGGGTTGGTAATATCCGAAAATGAACTCGGTGTGTAATATGGATTATTATTAAAGTTGAAAAAATTATTATTATAAGCCATATTACACAATACAAACAAAAAGAAAGAAAACAAACAAATAAACAAACAAGAAAGAAAAAATTCTAACCTAAGTTAGGGTAGACCTAGACCTAGACGACTCCTAACTGGTTAGACTGTCCATGGGAGGTTTAATGTAGACTTTGACCACAAGCTAATCAGCCAGGTCAGGGCAAGGTTGGTGGGAGGTTTTCCATCAAAAGACGTTCCTTAATTAAATAACCACCAACCTTCGGGCTTTCGGCCCTTAATCCCTTTCCTAGACACTGATTTGGCAAGAGTCAAGTTCCAACACCTTTTCCCCTTAGGATAATCTCCTAATTGAGTCCGAGATGTCCCTAGGGCCAACGTCTACTCATTTTAAGTTAGGCTTGGGTTAGTGAGTGCTTGGATTCTGATTTTTGGGCTAAGGAAGGGTGATTAAATCCCCACCTTATCTTGTTATTGGGTTGGTGCCCTTAAAATCAATTAGTGCAAGTGTACAAGATAAATAAGATGCACTCAAAGCGATATAAATCAACCAAGAGATAGTCCTATTCTAGATGCAATGCATACGTACATTGCTCCAGCACTCTTCAACAGTAAAAATAAATGAATTGAAAAAAAAACGCGTGCCTAAAATGCAAACGTCTAATCAATTTTTAACTTTTGCAACAAACGTTTTACTGTTGATTATTTAGCAGGCTTATGTGATGGCATATAGGAAATAAAGAATTGCAGAGAACTAGAATTTGCAAAGCAAGCAGCCCTGCAAAAACCTGTTAGTAGTTAACTCGTCCTTGCCGCGGATCCGCGGCTTTTGCCGTGAAAACGCGGCAATTCAGAGGGCCCTTGGTCTCTGCTTTCTAGAGCAGAGGCCCAAGGCCACTTGTATGTCACTGCAATATTAATTTTCTTCTTTTATTGCCCTGTAACCTGCAACAGAGAAGAAAATTCGTTTAGTTCTAAAAAATTTTCAAAAAAAATTCAGATTTCAATAAAAAACATGTTACCCTCCCCGGCAACGGCGCCAAAATTTGATTGAGGCTAAACCTGCACACAAAATACGGAATTATAAAACTTAAGAAAGAAGATGTGCAAGTGCTCAATTCTTCCGCTATAGCAAATGGCTATGCGGGTCGTGATCCACAAGGAGGGTTTTGTGATAGAAGCGTTTACGTTCTTTATTGAAATCTTATGAACACAAAACGAGAGTTCTTCTCTGTTTTTAAGTTAAGAAAATGAAAAAGAAAGTTATGTTAACGTTAAGAAGAAAGCGAGAGATGAAGAAGGAGGAAAAAAATCAGAAAACGGCGATGTACAAATGACTATTTACAAAGAAGTGGGAAAGAAGTGATTTGAAAGATATGGTGAAAGAAATCGTGTTGGCGATCTATGCTAAAGAAATAAAAGAAAAGAAAGAAAAACAATTACTTACCTTCTTTTCAACAAAAGCTTACCTTGAGTTCTTAGCGACGATTTTACCTTGAAGTGGAGGCATTCAGCGCATAGTCCAAAAGATTAGATTTTTGGTCTCTTCCACATTACATCATCAAGACTACTTCAAGTATGAAATGATACAGAGAGACTCACAATTCCATCGTCATGAGCTATCGGTGGCACTCGCAAAGGCAAGGCTCTTTCGATGCTTTTAGACTCACTTGGAAGACAATTTGTACCAAAAGAAGAGTAAAGTAGAAAAGAAGAAGACGAAGAGAACTAAAAAGAAGTACATACAAAGAAAGAACAAAGATTTGATTTCATAACAATCAAAGAAAAGAAAGAAAACCTTACACCATTGTCACTATAGCTCCAGCTTCATTCTTGTTCTTCGATGAAAGTCTGATCTCCTCTTATTTACATCAATGAAAATTACAATTACATGAAAAAGAAAAACAAAAACCTAAACTAAGAAATGGAAAACTAGTCTAAATCCTAACTCTGCATTGGCGTCCCTTTTCAGCACAAAGCATGGCCTTTTATAGGGCAAATACCCAGTAAGCAGGATCCCGGGGAGATCGGGGAGCAAACGCTCCCCTAACTCCCCAACAAAGCCGCGAAAACGCGGCTTGGGCCGCGTTTTCGCGGCCAGGGTGTGGCCAGATGGCCACACCCTGTTGGTGGGTCTCTCTGGGAGTTTCTTCTGTATTTATCTTTAAGTGGTTTCTTCATTGGAGTCCTAGATTCTGACGAAATGGCCTTTGATTTTTGGCTTTAACCGATCGATTCTGAGAGGATTCTTCGCAACCGGTTTTCAACCTCTTGATTTTGTCTTGATTTCTTGAGTACGAATTAATTCTGATTTAATTCAGAATTTTGGTGGGCTTTGGGCTCATTTCTCTTCATCTCCTTAAAGATTGGGCCTGCAAATAAATTAAACAATTAATTAGAACAATGCAGGCTTTTATTCTAAAATAAGTATGGAAATATGATATTAAATATGCAACATTAGTGACCAATCAATGATATAATTTTTGGTTCTACTAATGAGTTTTTATGCAAGGAATTTGAAAAGGTTATGCAATGTGAATTTGAAATGTCTTCAATGGGTGAGCTTAATTTCTTTCTTGGACTCCAAATCAAGCAATTGCAAGATGGGAACTTCATATGTCAAGCCAAATACGCAAAGAAACTCGTAAAGAGGTTTGGACTTGAAGACTCAAAGGTTTGCAACACTCCCATGGCAACTACCACCAGGCTTGATAAGGATGACCAAGGTAAAAATGTTAATATATAATTGTATAGAAGCATGATAGGTAGTCTTTTGTATTTGACGGCAAGTAGGCCGGATATCATGTTTAGTGTGTGTCTTTGTGCTAGATTTCAATCGTGTCCTAAGGAGTCCCATCTTATTGCGGTAAAATGCATTATTCGTTATATTAAGGGCACAATTGGAATGGGTCTATGGTATCTGAAAACTGGAGATTTCTCAATGACGAGTTATTCGGATGCCGACTATGCGGGTTGTAGAGTAGATAGAAAGAGTACTAGTGGGACATGTCAATTTCTTGGTAATTGTCTTGTTTCATGGTCCTCTAGGAAACAAAATTCCGTAGCTCTCTCAACCGCCGAGGCGGAGTATGTTGCCGCGGGGGCTTGTTGTGCACAAGTCCTTTGGATGAAACATACTCTCCTTGATTATGATTTGCATTATAATCATATAAAAATATTTTGTGATAATACTAGTACTATACATATGACAAAGAATACAAATCAACATAGTAAGACCAAGCACATTGAGATTAGATATCACTTTCTTAGAGATCATTTTGAGAAAGGAGATATAGATATTGATTATGTTTCTACGGATTTGCAACTAGCCGATATTTTCACTAAACCACTTGATTTTGCTCGATTCTTATTCATTTGTGGTGAACTTAATGTTTGTGCTATTGAATAAAAATGTTTTCATAACCCTTTTTGATGTATGACAAAAAGGGGGAGAATGAGTTTTTATGATAAAAATATGAGTTCATATGGTTTTGGTTCCATATGAGTTTATATAGGTTTTGCATATGGTTTTGGTTCCATATGAGTTTATTTGGTTCCATATGAGTTTATATAGGTTTTTAGTTTTTGATGTGTTTTCATGAATTCTTGTAATTTGAGTTTAAGTGTTTTCATGAATTCTTGTAATTTGAGTTTAAGTGTTTTGCAAGCATATTTTGATTTTAATCATATAGTTTTTGGTTTGATGGTTTTTGCTTGCACCATACATTGTTTTTATGATAGCATAATTTGAGGGGAGCTTACTCCTCCTCTATATTTTTGCTTATAGCCTATTTGTTTTGTCATCATAAAAAAGGGGGAGATTGTTGGCCCATAAGGTTACACTCTCCATTTGTTTAGAGTTTTGATGATAACAAAATAAATAGGAGCTATATGGTACTAATTAGTTTGTTAAGATAAGTTTCAGTTTTGTACCATATTTGGAGGTCATTGCTTAGCTATTGTAAGAAATTCTAGGTTCATAAAGCAAAGAAGGCTTTTTGCACATCAAGGAAGGAACATAGAAGAGAAAGCTCTAGTAAGGCATTGCATGGCTCAAGACTTCAAGATTGCTCAAGATAATTTATTAGATTTATTTTTAGTTTAGAGTTTTATTAAAGAATAGTGAATAGGTTTGAAGCTCTATCACACACGTTTTTGCGCACATCTTGTTTCCAAAAATATTTCCTATAATAGTTTGTATACAATCTTCAGCCTACAAACTCATTTTTATCCATTATTTATATCTCTATTCAAAACTATTTTGTTAAAAATAGATTTCTCCTCAAATTCTGTTTTTGTTTTGGCTTTTGACTTGAGCCGGTCGACCGCCCGGGTCGACCGACCCTATGTCAGGTCAAGCCGGTCGGCCGACCCAGTCGACCGGAGTTCTGGCAGCAGTACGTATCAGTGTGCACGTTTCACGGTCGACCTGGACGGTCGACCGAGACATGCCTGACTGAAAGACTTCTGCTCTCTGTATTTTTGGGTCGACCGGGCGGTCGACCGTTAGCCTGCAACGGCTATTTTTTTGAACTAGCGGTCGACCGGGCCGGTCGACCGAGGTAGCTGTTTGAACAGTAACGGCTATTTCCTAAGCTGGTTTATTTTTATCCTTTTCTCACTTAAGTGTGTTTAAATGACATGTTTTGGTTTTAATACTTTCTGATTAGCCTTAAATATGTTTTATCTCTAAACCCTAGCCCTCTCCTATAAATAGGGTGTTTAGGTAGAGATTGGTTACTAGAAAAATTATCAAAATTTCCACAAGTTTAAGGCATTCAAAAAGACGTGGTTTCTTGGTTTTTGTGCTGAAATTCTCTCTCATTTTCTGAAGTGTTTTCAAGAACTCTCTGATTTCTTTTTCTTTTCTTCTTGCACACAAGAGCTTCATTCCTACTCATTGTTCTCTAAGGACCTTTGTAAGGGAAGAGAATTTTGCAAGAGAGAGTTTGTGGTCTTTTGACTACTAAGAGATTGCTTGTACTTGAGATTGTGGAGTTGGGTACTCCGGTGTATTTGTGACATCTTTGTGATAGTGGAAGTGGTTGGAATCCTTCTGGGGAAGGCGGGGAAGTAGAGCTGGGTGCTCGAACCTCGATAACAATTCTCGGTGTTTGCGTTTGGTTTATTTGCTCTTATTTCTTACTCTATTTTCATTGCTCTTATTACTTGCTCTCTACATTCATTGCTATATTCACTTGCTTTGTGAGATTGTTGCATCATAAATTTTAAATTGTGCATTGATTAGCATTATCACCTATTCACCCCCCCTCTAGGTGATTTTCAAATGCTTCTATCGCCTCCCTTCCCTGTGGATTCAACTCGTTGAGCTAATGCTATAAAGGAAGTATCGAGAGTACATTAGCACATATACGAGTTTTTCATTGATTTTACAAAACACACATTTTGAGTGCTAGTTCCGCCCCGATCAAATTTTTGGCGCCGTTGCCGGGGAAGGGAATGGTTTTGATTCACGTTTTTGTTAACATTATCTTCTCTGTTTGGTGTGCAGGACAATCTTTACAGGTGCTTAATATTGCAGAATAAACACTAGCTTTGCATCTTCCTGCTCTTGAAAGCAGGGCCCCAGCTTTTAAAGAACGCCGCGCCAACGCAACTTTTGCCGCGCAAACGCGGCCATTTTGCAATCATTGTGTATCTTGTTGTGCTGGGATGTGTTCATTGTAATAGCTAGTGGATCTATATTGTTACTTTCCTGCTTTGATTGCCTACACACCACAATAAACTAAAGAACTAAAATACGGTATTTGGACGCTTTTAAAATGGTTTAGACATTTGCATTTAGGCACGTGTCAATTCAATTCCAATATACTGTATTTTGTTCTGTTGTTGTGATCTGAATTGAGGTGTACATATGGCATTGCATATAGCATAAGACAAACACGTGGGTGATTTATTCGCTTTGTGTTATATTCTTGTCTATATTGCATACTTGCACGAATTGAACTTAAGGGCATAACCCAATACAAGATAAGGTGGGGATTTCATCACCCTTCCTTAGCCCAAAAATCACCTCCCCACTCACACAACCCAAGCCCTAATAAAATTTGATAGACGTTGGCTCTTAGGGACATCTCAGACTCATTAAGAGATTGACCGAGGGTGGAACTTGTTTTGAATCTTACTCTTGTGAAATCGTGTCTAAGGTTGGGGATTAAGAGGTTACGCCTCGAAGATACCGTGGTTTGACGTAATTAAGGCCCGTTGCTTACGCACGGATACCTCCCACCGTATTTTGCTCCTACTTGGCCGATTAGCTTGTGGTCGGATTCAAGCAACAACCTCCCCCGGGTAATCAACCAGTTAGGAGTCGTTTAGGTCTAGGTCAACCTTAATATATGCTTGGTTTTGATTTTTTCTTTTCTTTGTTGTTTGTTTTTTTCTTTCTTGTTTGTAATTGTTTGTGAAATGGAATTCAACAATAACAATTCTTTCAATCCTAATATGAATCCATATTTCACACCGACCCCATTTGTTTCGGATAATTCCAACCCGGTTTTTCACAATATGAACCAACCAAATACACCGGGTTGGACTTATCCAAATCAATACAACCCATACCCACATTCTTATGACTATAATTTCCAAAATAATTTCAACTCTTCACAGAGTCAATGGGGATTCACCTCCCCCGAGTTTAATTTTCAACCTCCTTGTCCCCCATGTCCACCTTGTCCACAATTTATACAATATTCATTCCCCGATTTCGCTTCCTATACTCCTTTTTCTGGACCTTCCATTGAAGAAAAATCAGAGCTAGAAAAGAGTATAGAAGCCAATCTACAAGAGGCCGAGAAACAACTTCAGAAAAGTAGGGCCTCTCTAATTCCACAATATTTTCAAGAGTCTTACTCAGTTCCACCTTCTCATAATGAACAACCATCTGCCCTGGAAATGAGTAAGGAACTCTTGTGTGAGTCTAAGCCTCAATCTCAAAACATTTTTTACTCACATGCTTCACAAAATTTCCAAAACCAAGATTCTTATACTCCCATTCTAGAGCATCCACTTGCAGAAAAATCAAGTCTAGAAAAGAGAATAGAAATCTTGCAGGAGTCTGTGTTACAATTTCAAAAATCTTCTTCTCAGTCTGTTGATAGGATAGAAACACAATTGATTAAATTGGTCAACATTTTTAAGAATGAAGAAACTCTCTCTTCACCACCTTTGACCAATTCAAATATCTCTAACTCTATCAATTTGACCCATGACTCCTATTGTTTTGGAAACCAAGATTCCTACACTTCTTTTCTAGAACAACCACCTGAAGATACATCATATCTAGAAAAGAGGATAGAAGTCTTGCAAGAGTCTGCACTAAAATTTCAAAAATCATCTGCTGAGTCTGTCAATAGGTTGGAAACACAATTGAGTCAAGTGGTTAGCATTTATAGGAATGAGAAAACTCTATCTTATCAATCTTTGACCAATTCAGTTATGCCAAACTCTATTGCTCTGACCCAGGACTCTTGTCATTTTGAACATCAAGATTCAATTTCAGCACATCCACCTGAACTTGTCTAAACTTCAAATCTCATTGACATTTTGGCAAGTTATCCTTTTCCTGAAATTGAACTTGAGCATGAATATGATCCTGAACTTCCATTTGATAATTCAATTTCACTTCCTGATTCAATATTGACTGAGGTATTTTTACCTGAATTCAGACCTTTTCCCGAGTCAGTATTAGATCCAGTGCCAGTCCATTGTGAAATTGAATCACCAATCATTTATGATGATCATATTAAACTTGACCAATTTCATACTTTTGAAAATCCCATTGATAAATTGGCAAGTTCTCATTTTTATGGAATTGAACTTAATGAGGAATGTGACTTTAATCCTCAAATTTGTGATCCAGTTTAAATTCCTGAATCACCATTGACTCCTGTTATGTTACCCAATTTGAGCAACATTTTAGAGTCAGTTTTGATTCCCATACCTGTCATTCCTGAACTTGAATCACCAATCTTAGAAAGTCACATTCCATCATGGGGAAATGAATGTGGACTTGAGCTTCAACTTCTTGATTTGGACCCACTTCCTAAACCAATCTCGACTCCTGAACCTTTACTTGACTTAAGTCTTTTTCCTGAGTCAGTATTCGTTCCTGTATTTCCTGAGTCCAAATCAATTATTCCATTCTGGGACAAGGGTCTTGATAAATTTGACTCTGAAATTATTTTGAAAGTTTGAAAATTAGATGGGGTAAAATTCTTAATAAAAATCATAAATATATACATCATTTTAGTGGGTTGTATTCTAGAGGTCTCTGGTAGGTTCCTCCGGACTCCACGCAAGTTGGATTGGGCCGCATTTTGTGGACCAATCAGACCACCACCGGAACCACCACCTTGAGGTGATTTTTCCTTCCCTCTCTATTTGTTTCATGCATACATACATCACGATGCATTGAGGACAATGCATGAGATAAGTGTGGGGGAGGGTTTACTAACATAGAGTTTTTAGATTTTCTTTCTTTTACACTTCTTTTAGGATACTTTTAGAAATCTTCCCTTTTGTATAGGAATTTTCTCTCTTTTTAAAAACTTTTTGAAATAAGAGACAAAGTTTTAATCTATTTTTAAGAAAATTAAGATGATCTTAGAAATTAAGAAAGCCTTAATTATGACATCTTAAACCTAGTCGAAATAATGAATCTTATTTAAAATTATAGGTTAAGTATAAAAAATTAGGGAGATAATTTTATCTTGAATTTTTTACCTTAGATAGTATGCACTTCACACTTACACAATTTTTGGGATGGAAACAAAGACCTAAAATGCCATAAAGCAAAAATAAATAAAAAGATAAAAATATATGAATAAAACGTCACTTATTAAGCTGGATAATTATGCCTCAAGAAGTATGATTATTTACGCCTAACGGTGGTCAGTAAAAAACAAATAATCCCCTTTAGTTTTGTGGCCTTGTTTACTCGAGTCCTTAAACCTGAGGGATGTTTTCTCATCTGGTGCCCTAGGACCTTCTGGTTTGGGAGTCATCGGTTATAGGCTCACTACATGGGTGAACTAGAAAGCCTAAGAAAACTAAGGGAAGAAAAAAAAGAAGAAAAAGAAAAAAATATATGAATATAAATAAATGGCTTGATGGTTGGAGTTGAAATCCTAGAAATCTTCACTATCACAAAGTGCATATTATCTAGGTTTTATGAAAGATAAAATATTCAATCTAATTTTGAATTCTTACCTTAATTGAAGACAAGATCTTGCATAGAGACTAAGTTTAAGGAAGAATGATTTTCGGTGGACTTATGACTTTAGATCGCTTATATTTTTACAAAAATACTTCATAAACTCGTCTCTCTTTCAAAATGCATTTTCAAAATACTAACATTTGTCTTCTTTCTTTATGAATTTTGTGGGTGCAATCCGCTGAAAACCCTCAGGAGACAACACTCCTCCTCTAGGATAACCTAGAGGTTTAACGGCTTGTTGCACACGCTCAGTGCAATCGCGTCACCTACGAAAGTGGTGTAATAACATATGTCGCATAGTTTTTCTTTTCTTGTTTTGCTCGGGACGAGCAAAAGATAAGTGTGGGGATGTGATTAGTCTACGATTATGCATTATTATATCGCATTTTCCCACCGATTTATGAATAAATTGTCGGTCTAAACCGTATTTTGGTCTCTATTGCAGGTAAATCCAAAGTTCAAGGGCAAAGGAGTAATAAGAGCCTAATTAAATCCAATTTAGGGTAATTAAATCCGTATTACTTGGAGACCAAGTAAGGGATCATCTAGAAGTTACGTCGAACCTAAACTCTTGCGCACGTCAGACGAATATTCGGACGAAATTACCAGAAAAGGGATATACCAAGATTATTCTCGAAGCCAGAGGGACCCACTGACAAAAACCAGGGACCTAAGTCCCTGGTATTGCCGCGAAAACGCGGCAAAAGCCGCGTTTACGCGGCAATAGAGTGGAGCCACGCGTCGATTTTCGACGCGTGACCCCGTCGCGTCTTCCAGAGAGTTCCTATGCCTATATAAACCCCTGTATTTGGCCAAAACGGGGAGTTTTTTCATTTTTAAGCTAGGGTTTCTATGTTTTAGTGTAGTGTAGGTAGGTGTTCTTAATTTCTTGTATTTTGATTATGTTATTTCGTTTTTAGATCATGTATTAGGGCTGAGAGATTCAGAGAGAGAGAGAGATAGAGAGGGATTGATGTAATAGATGGTGACAGTCTATGTAAAGGTGCCTCCTTTCTTCTCCAATGTAATCTTCTTCATCTTCTACATGATGCTTTGCTAACTCTTCTTCTCATGGCAATCTAACTACTAACCACTAACTATCTAACCACTTACTTAATAATCCACATGAATTGGGTAGCCTCTATAAGGCCTTGTTCTTGCAAGAGCCATTGATGGCTCATGATGATGGGTTCTAACATCTAACTTGCTAACTTGCTAACCAAGCTAACTCTCTCTTATTTCATGCTTCCTTCTAATGGTTTGATGATCTAATGTTTGTATTAGCTTGCTCTTGATGCAAGTTTAAATGTGAAGAACCATCTCATTTGCCATACTTTGTATCGTCTCTTGAAGCCAAGGATTAGTGATGGCCGAGGATCAAATGTGAGGCAGCTATCATTAAGAGGTTAGCATGGTTAGTGGAGCAATTGGTAGTTAGTAGCCATGAGTTTTTATTTTATCTTATTTTAAAAAGCAATTCTTTTATCTTTTCATCGGTGTTTTTACCATCCTTTTTGTTCACTCTTGTTTCATCTTCTTTACTACAAACTTCTTCTTTTCTATTTTTCTTTCCAAACCACTTCTCTTTGATTTTTCACATCGACGTTTTCATCGCCCTCCTCACCTACCATATGCTTGTTTTCCTTTCCTTTTCTTTTCTTTTCTTTTTCTATTTCTTTTAACAAAGAAGAACTGTTAACATAAAACGTGAATAAAAACTGTCAATGCATCTATCGCCTCCCTTCCCTGTGGATTCGACCCGTTGAGCCAATGCTATAACGGAAGTATCGAGGGTACATTAGCACATATACGAGTTTTTCATTGATTTTACAAAACACACATTTTGAGTGCTAGTTCCGCCCCGATCATTAGTCCCTAATTGAAATAAAAGATAATTATAATATAAAAAGTGTTGATAATCCATGTGATATTAGAATTGTTGTGTAACTATTAACTTATATTAGAAGGGATAGAAAATTTCTAATTCACACAGGTTATAACCAATAGTCAGTCTACTTAATGATAAAAGAGGCAATTGATAATGGATTTTGGATGTTAACTAAATAATAAAAGATGAATAAGTAATTTGATTAACAAGATCGAATATTGGTGCTATGAACCAGAACTTGAGCGGTAAAATACTAAGACTATTAAGTTGTATGCATTATGTGTGTGTGTGTTTGATATCTATTAGATATGTTAAGAATTTCTTGAAACTACAATAACAAGCTAAGAAGTGAAATCGTATGAACTTGACCGCGTGTGATATATCGGTATGATATGAATTGTGTATGTGATAATGAATGTGCATATGTATGTATATGATAATTGTGTATGTGGTATAAGCTTATATATTATTGGAGGAAAGGGTCGAGTTGAATCGGATGTGATCGAAGGAGAGTATTGCTTTTATTTAATATATCGGAGGAAGGGACCAGCTTGAACTGGAGGTGACCGAAGGGGGGCATTGTTATTTAATATATCAGAGAAAGGGACAAGATCGAACCGGAGGTGATCGAAGGGGGCTATTTATTATTATTATTTTTATTGAAGTGTGTTTGGCATAAATTTTAATATATTTATTTTACTTGGTCAATTAAAAGCATGCATGAATATATATTTATGACATCTGGTATATGAATGTGGTTGTTTGTGATATCCAATATATGGATGTAGTTGTTATAACATCCGATATATGGGTGCGGTTGTTGGTGACATCTGATATATGGATGTGATTGTTTGTAATATCTGGTATATGGGTGTAGTTGTTGGTGACATCCGATATATGAATGTGGTTGTTATGTGTTTCATTATTTATAAATATACGATTATATTTAGATAGTAGTGAGTAGTATGTGATGTCCGCGTGTCTTATATCTTATATATATATATTGGAAGAATAATAACGAATTGTAAACTAATCTAAGTAAAATTATACGCTTCGAAAAATGTGATTATGACCGTGGGTTATATGTTAAATACGAATGTGTTATGAACTAAATATAATTAGTATACGAACATGTTATATGGCATTGTATCACTAAATCAATAAGTGATATATATATATTAAAGTGTATGCGATCGATGAATCCCTAGGTGAATATAAGAGATAAACAATTAGAATAGATGTTGTATAACACAAGATGTAATATGTGAATATTAGGTCACATGTGTCTGTTTGGTTGAAAAAATTTGCTCAATGTAAAGTTTCTCTGAGTGCCTGAAAAGTTATAATGGAATGATTCCAATTACAAAAGAGGGAAGGAGGTATGATTCTCCCCTTTATTTAAGGTTGGGTTCTTCGTGTGGTGATGGAGAGTGATTCTTGTTCTCTATTGACTGGCCGAATACCAAGCTTCTCTTCAGAACACTCTCAAAAATCAATCAGGAGGGAGCTCTGTTTTTAACACACTAAGTGTTTAGAATCTACTGATTACTCATTTTCTCTCTCTCAAAAAGCAAGAGGAAAAACAAAAAACTTTTTACTTGAGAATTCTCAGCTCTCAATCCTCCCAAAAGTTTCTCCTTTTTCTTCTCTGGCCCCTTTTTTATAGATCCTCAGGCTATTTATACGGAATCATAGGGGTATTATTGTCCCCTAAACTCCCTCCATTATAGGGATTAACTTTCCATTATGTGGGGAGCTAATTAACTCAGTATTGGGGATTAGTTATAACAGAACACGGGTCTCGCGTTGGACGCGAACCTCGCGTTACTTGTTGTAGGCGCAGACGTCTTAGGTCAACACGGAGTTGCTCAGACCCATGTTTGAAGCGTGGCGCAGAGTTGCTCAGATCCGTGTGGGATGCGGAGTTATTCAGACACGCGTGAGACTCGGATTTTCTTAGAACCGCGTGAGACGCGGAGTAACTTAGACCCGCATCTGAAGTCTCTGTTTTTCCTTTGGACGTGAGGTCCGCATTTTAGTTGAAAAGCAACTTCGCGTTGAAGTGAGGCTCGCGTCTGATGGCTTGTCCTTAGTGATTCTTAGATGGCCTAAAGAACCCCCTTCAAAATTTTTGACATTCCGCGGTTGACTGGAATGAATATCAAAATACTTTGGACTTCAGTTGATTTTGGGCTCTCGTGATTGGACTGACAATCTTTTGAGATGCCTGAGATTGATCTTGTCTGGATTCTGGTCTTCGTAAGAGTATTGTTGAACTGTTTGAAGCCTCCAGAAAAGATCATCACAAGTATCTTAGAAACTCAGTCTAGCACTTGTTATGAGTTGTAGTTTATTTGTTGGTGTACTATTGAACCGGTAGAGCTGTTGATTACTTTTGCCAGTGTAATGTTGAACTGATTGCAGATGTAAGAATATACTCCTTCTATGTGAGAGAACGCAACTCTCATAGATGTGACCACCATGCTGATCAAGTGCAAACACGAACTTCAGTGGACACGACTCTCAATTGTTGTAGAGACGCGACTCTCAATTATCGTTGAGACGCGACTCTCAATTGCTGTAGAGATGCTCTTAATTGATTGGAAGGCGTGACTTTAAAAACGTGAAGATCGAGTTGGATGCTTCCAGACGCGGACACGGGTGCCGTGTTGGACGTGTGTCTGGCTCAGATTGAGCTCGAGATACGCACGCGTATCTCGGCTACTGAAGGTCCTATAAAACACCCTATTCTTTCAACAGTCAATTCACTTTGACTGTTCATCATCTTCATCCAGACCCGCATTTAAACAAAGCTCTTAAGATTTTCTGAACCCATAAAGTTTCAAGCTTTTTTCAATCTTCTTCAAAGATTTCACCATCACGATGGCTCCAAAACCTAAGCAAAGCGTTGCTTCTTCGAGTGCCGCTACTGCACTGACCACTGTGGGTGGTTTTTCTTCTCAGGAAGCCCCCATTCTAGTGAGTGGAATGGCTTTCACCATTAGGACACGAAGAGACATTGTCTCTTAACTTCTTTTTAAAGTTTTAAAACTTTTATTGAAGTTGAGCAGTCAACGCGAATCTCACTGGTCCGCATTTAATTTGTGAATGTGGTTCTCGCGTTGATGAGCAGAACACGGGTCTGGTCTTGGGGACCCAAAGGTCGATGAGAGTTTTTGAGCATGAATGTCCCTTAAACTCGAATATTATGTTAGACACGTGTCTTCCTCAGATTGGATTTGAGATTCTCGTCGCGAATTAAGGTCATTAAAGAGCTTTTAAGAAGGGCTTTGAGGTTCACGCTGCTAATTAAGGCCATTGGAGAGCCTATAAAAAGTCTTAGGGTCTCTTAACAGTCATTCATTTTGACTGTCTTCTTCTTCAGATGTGTATCTGAAGAACTTTCAAAGTTCTAGAGTCTTCAAAAGAACCTAAAACTTTAATGCTTTTAGTAATCTTCTTCAACGATCATTACTGTCAAATGACTCCAAAGTCAAAGAACATCACCTCTTTTTCTGGTGCCGTTGTTGCCGCAACCCTGATGGATGGCATTCCCCCTCAAAATGTTCTTTCTTCAGGTAGAAAATGGCTTTCACCATTGTTAAACACGAAGAGACACTGTCTCTTAACTTCCTTTTGAAGCTTTCTCCATTATTGCACACAACAAGATACCATCTTCTTGAAGTTTTCAGCATTGTTGAGCATGAAGAGACACTGTCTCTTAACTTCTTTGTGAAGTTTTCTAAACTTCCTTTGAAGTTGAACAGTCGGTGTAAAATTCACAAGTGTGTATGCGACTCTCGCGTTGATGAGCAGAACGTGGATTTGGTGATCTCTAAATTTTGATCTTGTTGATGCGATTTTCGCGTTCTAGCGAGTTTCGCGTTTTGAGATATTAGACACGAGCCTAGCAAGCTTCATGTTTTGAGATCTTAAACACGGGTCTTGTTCATCATAAGATTCACGTTTGAGTCTCAAGATTTGAACAATTTTCTAAGTTTGGAGTTTAGACTCGGGCTTCATGTGAGCCTCGCGTTTTAATTATTGGACACGGGTCCCATGTGTTGAGCCCTGTACTTGAGTTCCAATATCTTGACATGTTTCTGTCTTTGCGAAATTAACCCCGGGTTTTCTCTTTTCGCAGGCCTCGGCTATATTGCCAGCGCTGACTCCACTGTCTCCTTCAAACTGTGGAAGATGATCGCTGCATTCATTAAAGTAAACAAGAAACAACAAGTTCGTTTAATAAGCGACTACTCAGAAAGTCAGAGCTTCTCTTTAGAGATGGTATCAATGAGGGCGAGGGGGATCAGTATGGTCTCGGATCCTCCCTTAACTAATCCTATTCAAGAAAGCGATCGTAACGAGCATGATGCATTTGAAGGTTACGAAAAAGGAAACATTACCGGTGTGGTCTCGGATCCTCTATTCACCAATCTTTTTCAAAGAAGTAATAGTAACGGAGAATCCATGCTTATTTGATGACTTTCAGGTGGCAAAATCTCCCATTAAGCAAAGGATTATGACCTTGTGAGAGAGGAGAATTTTCATGCCAGTTGGTCGGGTAGAATCAGAATGTTCCACTGCATTTCAACCTTGAGGAACACCATTGTTCTCAAGAGGAGAGGAAATGTATCTACCGTTCTGCATGTAGAACAATCCGATCACGAAGCTAGTTTCTACTGAAGGAGTTTCTTAAACATGTAGTTCACTGCGAAGAAGCTTTTGTCAAAAGAAGAGTTGCAAGTCCAAGCCCTAGTTACAGTCAAAAAGGCATGCTAAAGGGATATCCAACATCTCAAGGAGCAAATACAGTCTTTTACTGAGCAAGAATGACTTCCTATCCCCTTTTTTTAACACTTTATGTTATTAAACAAGAGAATGTCTGAATCACATTTTAATTTTGATATAAATTAAAGTAATAATTTTGCCTTCGTCTTGTCTTAACTTTTTTTTATTATTTTGAAAATCAGACAAATGAAAGCGATTGCCTTTAATTGCTAGAGGGGACGAGTAATATAGCAACTCAGAGTTTGAAAATTCCGTCAAGAAATTTGAAAAGTTTACTGTCAGAAGTGTGATGTTAACTTGACAGAAGTTTGAATTTGTGATTTGAATGAATTTTGTTGTCTTGCTATCCTATTGATGAGAACAAGTGGAGTTAAATCCACTGGGGATTTATGAAATTTTTTACCGCCAGAGGTGTAATGTTCCGTGACAGGTTAGGTGCAATTGGAAACAAATTGAATTTCCAGAGGTGTGATATTAACTTGATAAAGAAGTGAATGCTCGAGGTGTGATATTAATTTAGCATTTAAGAGATCTCATTTTCATTGAGAAAACTGAGAAAATCACTGTCATAGGTTTAGTGTTAATTTGACAGTGAGATGAATGCTAGAGGTGTGATATTAACTTAGCATTTGACATCTCAGCTTCGATGAGAAAGCTCGAGGGAAGATCATTGTCATAGGTGTAGCATTAAACTTAACAATGAAATGGATGCTAGAGGTGTGATATTTAAACTGAGAATCAAATTTATCGTTCTCGGTAAGAAATCGAGAGAATCACTGCAATAGGTATAATGTTAATTTGACAAGGATTCATATTGTGATATAAGCAATTTTGGTCAGAGGTGTAGTGTTAACCTGACTGAGAAATTTTACGATTTGAGTAATTTTGTAAGCTCGTAATTCTATTGAAGAGAATTGACAAGTGAAATTTTAGTCAGAGGTGTAGTTTTTAAATTAACCAAGAGTTTTACGATTTGATCAATTTTGTGGTCTCGTCATTCTATTGAAGAGAATTGATAAGTGAACTTTTTATCTACTAGGGAGATTGGGAAAGTCATTGTTAGAGATATAATGTTAACTTAATAGCCGGGTATGCCACAGGTATAATATTAATTTGACATGTTTGATCTGTGATTATTTCGCTGGTTTGTAGTTTTACCATTTCATGGATAGGAATTGGTAAAGGATTTTATAAGGGAAAGTGGGGGTCAGATCCCTTAGAAATTTTAAAAAATCCTCAGCTATCAACAGATTTGGTATACCTTTACTAACTACCATTTGAGTTGGGCTAGTTATGCTAATCCCCTCAGCATGATGAGTTATCGAGAATTTTTCGTTGGGTTTAAACGCCAACAATGTCCTCTATCTTTAGCTCTCAGAGGCATTGAATATGCATAGATATACTAGATAAGAGTGACAAGGCTAAAACTTGACATTTTCCCTTTGTCCTTTCTTCAATGTTTACATCATGCATTATGGTGAAAACTAATGTTCGGTCGGTTTGGCATCGATCGACAGCGAAGTGATCCATTGAAGGAAGAATCTCTTCTTTGGCGCTCTTCTAAACATCTTAGATCTCAAACTCTAAGTCATCTGATTGATCAGAGGTGTAGTGTTAACCTGATCATGAGAAAAGTGACAAAAGTAAAGATGAAGTTTCTAACTTTATCTCTTTAATATTAACATCATGCATCGTGATGTCAACAATGTTCAGTCGGTTCGGCATCGATCGACCGTGATGCGATCCGTTAAAGGAAAAAGCTCTTCTTTGGTACTCTTCCAAGCATCTTGGATCTTCAAATCCTAATGTATCTAATTGATAAGGGTGAGGCTTTGATCAGAGGTGTAGTGTTAACCAGATCATAAGAAAAGTGACAAAGCTAAAACCGAAGTTTCTAACTTTGTTTCTTCAATATTAACATCATGCATCGTGATGTCAACAATGTTTGGTCGGTTTGAAATTGATCGATCGTGATGCGATCCATTGAAGGAAGAAGCTCTTCTTTGGCGCACTTTCAAGCATCTTGAATCTCCAACCCTAATGCATCTGATTGATCAGGTGAGGCTTTGATCAGAAGTGTAGTGTTAATCTGATCATAAGAAAAGTGACAATACTTTGTCTCTTCAATATTAACATCATGCATCGTGATATCAATAATGTTTGGTAGGTTCGGCATCGATCGACTGTGATGCGATCCATGCTCTTTTTTGGCGCTCTTTCAAGCATCTTAGATCTCCAACCCTAATGCATCTGATTGATCAGGGTGAGATTTTGATCAGAAGTGTAGTGTTAACCTGATCATTATAAGAGTCCTGTTAAAGATAGTACTTTTTTAAGAATCTGCCGTTGATCGGCATCATAAGCATATTGTCGTCCAGAGTTATAAGGCGGTATGCTCTATTTGAGTAGATTGACTCTACTACAAATGGTCCTTCCCATTTGAGTTAAAATTTTCCTTTCGTCTTGTGTGTCAAACCATGGGTCTTCTGACACCTAAGATAAGGTCGCCTTTCTTGAAAATTCGTTCTCTAACTTTCTTATTGAAAGCTGAAAATTCAGGCTTGATAGAGCTCGATTTGCTATTAGGCTTGTAGATGCTTGTTCTCTAAAGCTTCCAACTCTTGGAGACGCAATCGATACTTCTCCTCGTCTGCCATCTTGGTTGTCAAGGCAACTCGTAGAGATGGGATGTGGATCTCCAGTGAGAGTATAGCTTCACATCCGTACACCAAGAAAAATGGCATGGCCTTTGTCAGGGTTCTCATCGTTGTGCGTAAGCCCATAGGCATTCACCTAATTTGTCATCCCAGTCGCGTTGACTTTTCATGATAAACTTCTTGAGAAGCTTTCAAATAGTCTTGTTAAAAGATTCTGTAAGGCCATTAGCAGCTGGATAGTATGTCGTTGATGACACACTTTGGATTCTGAATCTATATAGAACCTTTGGAATGCTTGGCTGACGAATTGGGGTCCATTATCGTGGACGATTCGTCAGGGTGCACCAAAGAGATAGAGCACGTTATGCTTGATAAACTTGATCACATTTGGTGTCTTTACTTCCTTCAGGAGAACAACTTTCGCCCATTTAGAGAAGTAATCCGTTATGGTCAAGATGAAGCGATATCCCTTAGACGTTGGAGGACTGATGGGTCCAATAACATCATTCCCCACATCTCGAATGGCCATGAGGAGAACATTGGATGAAGATGCTCTGGTACTTGATGGACAAAATCACCGCGGATCTGACAGGCTAGCATCGTTAGCATAGGCAATAGCGTCAGGAACATCTTCAGCCAGTAATAGCCAAGTCTTTTAAGCCGGTCTTCGAGCTTAGGTCCGAGTTGGTGAGCTCCACACACACCATCATTAGCTTCTTTGAGCGCCTCCTTATGTGAAAGGCATCAGAGTAGGATTCCATTGTACGATCGGCGACATAATGTTCGCATGATCGCATTATAATAGAATCGAGGGGCTTTTCTTCTGATGGCAGCTGCCTCCTTGGGGTCATCGAGCAATATGCCATATAAGATGAAGTCAATGTAAGAGAATCACCATTTCCTAAGTTCGAGACTTGTCGAAGTCTCAGGAACCTTTTTAACTTGAAGGTCTCCTCTTAGAGTTTTACTGTCTTCAAGGATGAATTTCCAGCAGTACAAGTCACGACTGTAGACAAGTACTCTCTCTATGGCTCTGTCTGGAAGGGCCAATGAAGCAGCGAGAGATGTCAGTGCATCTGCATGCGCATTTTGCTGTCGCGGTACATGGTCAATATAGAAGTTTTCAAACTCTCTACCATGATAATGGTCACGTTATGATAGAGTACCAAGTCTTCATTTCAGACATCATACTCTGCGAACCTGGTTGATGATGAGCTTTGTATAGACGTATGCTTAGAGATTTTTGACTCTAATCTTTTTAGTAAGTTGCATCCCGATCAAGAGAGCGTTATATTTTGAGACATTATTTGAACATGACTCAGTTAACGAGAATGCAAGGGGGAACACATAGTTATGTGGGGAGATAAGTATTACCCCCACACCCACGATGATATTTCCCTCGGGACTCATTCTTGACGCTCTGTCAAAGAATAGTTACCACACTTGTTCTTCTGAGGAGGCGTTGATCACGTTAACTACTGCAATCTCATCTGGCAGATCGTCATAAAGTTTTGAAGTTTCTAGAACTGGATGATTGGTCAAGAAATCTGCCACAGCTTGCCCTTTGATCGCCTTTTGTGGCATGAATTGCATCTCATATTATGAGAGCAATATGACCCATTTCACTATTCTGCAATTCAACAAAGATGGTCTTGTCATGAGCAATCGCAAGGGATTAACTCTAAAGATGGCGTGAATGCATTGCCCCATAAGGTAGTGTCACATCTTCTGGATAGTGTAAGACTAACTTTAAGCATTCCTTCTTGATTGAATTGTAACGGTGCTCCTCAATCATTGTTCTACTTAAATAGTAGATTGTCTGTTCATAGTTTTGATCATTATTTTGATCTAGTAAAGCTCCTAGGAATGATCCATCGCTCAGACATATAACATAAAAAGTTTTTCTGATACTGGAGCTACCAGAACAGGTGGGTATGTGAGATACTCTTTGATCTCTTCAAATACTTCCTGGCAAGCATTGTCCCAGACGAATGAGATTCCCTTCTTTATTAATTTGGTTAAGTGTTGGTACTATCTTGAAAGATTCGATATAAATCTCCGGATATATGCCAGTTGTTCCTGTTGGCCTCTGAGTTCTTTAAAATTTTTCGGAGGTTGCATCTCTTGAATGGCATGGATCTTCTCTGGATCCAAGTGAGTTCTTTGGATGTAACAATAAATCCATAGAATTTGCCACTGGGTACCCCCAGAAAGGATTTAGTCGGGTTCATCTTCAATTGGTGAGCCCGCATGATGTCGAACACTCTCTTCAGGTCTGCAAGGTGATTGTCTTTGTCACGGCTTTTCTTGGTGATATCATCAACATAGCATTCTACGGCGTTGCGTATATACTCATGAAAGATTGCATTTATGATGTGTTGATATGTCACGCTAGCGTTCTTCAAGCCAAAGGGCATTATTGTGTAGCAGTACACTCCCAAAGGCATCCTGAAAGATATGTGCTTTTCATCTTCAGGGTACATTTTTATCTAATTATACCATGAGAAGCCATCCATGAAAGATATCCTCTCAAAATTGAACGTATTGTCAATCATAACATCCGTAATTGAGAGAGAGAATTCATCTTTAGGGCAAGCAACATTCAAATCACAGTAGTCGATGCAAATCCAGATCTTTTCATTCTTTTTAGGAAATGGAATGATATTGGCCATCCAATTAGGATGTTGCTCGTTCCTAACGAAACTAGAGTCTATGAGCTTTTTGACCTCTGATTTGATTGCTTCCATGATCTCAGGACGGAACTGTTGTTGCTATTGTTTGACTGGTTTGGTGTCCGGGTGGATGTTAAGAATAGCAATCTGGGGATCGAGCCCGGGCATGTCCTCGTAATTCCAAGTAAAGACACTTATATACTCTCGTATGAGTTGTATTGGTCTTCTTTCTCGGAAGGTGATAAGCTCTCGCTTATGAAGATGGGCTTGGGGTTAGCCTCATCTCCGAGATTTATCTGAGTCACTTTATCCTCAGTGGATAGTTTGCATTGTTCAAAGCGTATATCTCGAAGAGTATTTAAGTGTTTAATCCATAGATCAGAGTCCAACTGAATTAAATTTTCAGATTTAAAGGTATCTTCTCTATCATCTTTCAAATGGCTGGTTGATACCATGTTCACTAAGAGACTTTTGAAAATATCGCGAACACTGACATCTGAGTCCCATGACAACGTTACTGATGATCTGTCATGATAGACCTATTTTTCAGATTCGGAATATGATGAGACTAATGTAGTTACATAACCGAGTTCTCTTCGGGTCTTGTGAGAATAATCAGAGTCTTCGCCTTTCGGTACAATTGAACTAAGTAGTGCTCATTTTTCTTTGCCGAAATTAAGGTCTTATTCCTTGGTAAAATCATACCCCATTCTTTTCATCATGTGACGTGACTTTTGTCCATAATGGAAGAATTGTGGGGACTCAGAATTATCCCCTAAGCTTTCACAAGCTACGGGCTCAGTTTCAATCCGCCGAATAGAATCAGTTTTTGACCCTTTTGCTTGGCTAATAATTTAAAGAGAGTATTGTGTGCGCCTTTAATCTTTTCGTGTACCAGGAGAGATGACTTTATTGGTGCATACAATGATGTTAAAGCATTCATTGCTGACTAAGGATCACTGCCCACATCAGTACTAGTATCTGACGGTACAGAATCCGAAGCAAATGCAGAAAGGTAAGCCAAATCTAAATTTTCATTGATAAAACACTCGCTTTCAACATTGGCAGGGTATTAAAATTGAGCTTATCAATGCTCGTTATAAGAGAATTTAAGGATTTATTTTTTAGAGACACTCGTCTTTTTCTAGCTCCGTATCTGATTCGTTGTCAGAATCGAGTTCTTCCGGTGTGGATTCTCATCAACCTCAAGAGAATCCTGATAAAGGAGAGAATTAGTAAAATAATTCTCAGCTCTTTTAAATGGATGCCTTTCGACAATCAATGTTCTCACCTTTTCATCTTCACCAATGTATTTTATTACTTGATGAAGAATGGATGAGATGATGGCGTTGCGGTGAATTCAAAGTCGTCTCAATAGCAGATTGTATGAGGTGTCAGCGTCAATGACATAATATGCCACCTCAAATTTTAAGTCCCCAATTTGACACTTAAGCTTGACTTTTCTCATCGGACGCGTGCCATTGACGTTGAAGCCATAGATGGTCGTCTGAGTAGCGCTCAACTGGTGGGTGGGGATTCCCAAGTGCTGCATGATCCTGCAGGGCATAATGCTCAACGCGGATCCCGGATCAACCTAAATACGGCTCACTTCAGATGATCTGTTATATCCTGTGTAGTACAGGGGTATTCATATTTTTCTTTAACTTGCATGTCTTCTGGGGTAAAGGTAATACAGGAAAATCGCTTCGAGTTATGGTGACAATGGTTACCGTCTTTCTCTTCACATATAGCAGGAATCTGGGTCACAAAAATCTTTGCATCTGCTAATGCTTCTCTTAAAGCATCTTTTATAAAGTTGAAAAGCCTTAGAAGCTCATAGAGAGTGATTTGAATAGGGATGTTGGCTAATTGAGCCAAGACATCAAAACGAAAAGGAGTTGAAGGTCCCACACCATTTTTCTGAAGAGCTTTGACATACCGAAGCTCATTTTGCTTTTCCACAGATGGCTTCATGGACTACTCATTTGTTTTCTTAGCTGGCTATGGGGAGTTTACCATCGACTCGCCATACTATTTCAGGTATTGCTTGCCAGACCGAGTCTTTGATGTGGGAGGTGTGTCTGTGTCAGCAGCGAAGGCGGATTCCTCGTCTCCTAAACTAGTAAGGGAGGCGACATCTTCCTCGGTTTCTCTTGTAGAGATACTCACCACATTGCTGGAGGACGCTCTGGCTTTGCCTTTGGACTTCCTATTTGTGACAGTCGTCCATTGCTGACTTTGAACAATGTCAGGGTGGACCCACATTGTTTCCCCTCGAGGAGTAGGAACTAGATTAAGGCCTTTTTCCTTATAGTTGTGAGGATCAGTATTGATCACTCTTAGTTTCCCTTTTGAGATGGAAACTATTCGGTTGGCGCTATCAGGAGGTTCCGTCCGAATTGAATAGGTAATTAGGATGTCATGTTGGCCGTCACCTTCTTCTGTTCTGGACAGAGCTTTAATACTCCCGCATCGATCAGAGCCTGAAGCACATTTTTAAAGATGTAGCAATTCTTAATAGAGTGTCCCAGCATCCTGTGATATAAGCAGTAGTTGGGATTATAGTCTTCCCTACTTCTTCAGAATGTCTGATCTTTGAATCTGTTACTCTTTTGGAGTAACTCGAACAAAGAGCCCATGTGCTCATCCTTAAAGGAGTACAGTTTATTAGCACGTGCTTGGCCGGGAGCCATTCCTCCTCTGACTAACTGAGTCTTTAAAGGTGACTTGACTTTTGTTTTCAGAGTATCTTTTCTTCTCAATAGAGAAGATGACTCTGGGGCGCGTCGCTATTTGACGGGGATAAGGTTCCTTGTAAAATTTCCTTGAATCAAATGAAAGATTACAATAGATTTACACTCCGATTACAAGAGAGGGAAGATGTTGAGACTTGAATCTCCCCTTTGTTTAATACTGGGTTCTTCAGGCGGTGGTGAAAAGTGAATCTTATTTTCCGTTGACCGGGTGAACGTTAAGAACTCTTGGGGATCTTCTCTTTGGATGGCAGACGGAGTAACACAGCTCCTGTCGACCAGGAATCTCAAAGAGATTGTAAGTAAAGATTGGCTTGTACGCAGCAAGTTGCTTGAAGAGTTGAGCTCTCTTTCCTTTTCTGTGGAAGCTCACAAGTCAAATTCTTCTCCCCAGAATTATCTGATCTCCCCCTTCTCAATAGCAAGCGGGGCTATTTATAGAGGTTCCAGAGGTGAACGTGCCCCCTAGAAACACTCCACAATGGGGGTTAACTTTCTCATTATGTAGGCAATGATTGACCCCATAACAAGGGCAGTTATAACTGAGACGCGGGTATCTCCTCTCGGCCGTGGTGCTACAGTGGGGCTGAGACGTAGATTTTGACCCTTGCATCTTAGTGCTGCAGTGATGCTGAGACGCAGGTTTCGACCCTCGCGTCTTGGTGCCGCAGTGAAGCTGAGACGCAGGTTTCGACCCTCGCGTCTTTGTGCCGCAGTGAAGCTGAGACGCAGGTTTCGACCCTCGCGTCTTGGTGCTGCAGTGAAGCTGAGACGCGGGTTTCGACCCTCGTGTCTTGGTGCTGCAGTGATGCTGAGACGCGGGTTTCGACCCTCGCGCCTTGGTGCTGCGATGATGGCTATGATTAGCTCTGCGTCTGGAGTTTGGACTCTGCTTTTTGATGACTTGTCTTTTAGTGATTTTTAGATAGCCTACAGAACCCCCTCCAAAGTTTTCGATATTCCACAGTTGACTGGGACGGATTTTGAAATACTTTAGACTCTAGTTGATTCATACTTCTCATGATTGGACTGACAATCATTTGAGATGCTCTGAGCTTGATCTTATCTGGAATATGGTCTTCGTGAGTGTACTGTGGAACCCTTTGAAGCCGCCAGAAATGATCGTGGCGAGTGTCTAGATACACAGTCTAGACCTCCCCAGTGCTCTGAGCTTGTTGTTGGTGTACTTTGAACCAGGGGTAAACAGTCATCTGCTTGTGCCAGTGTACTGTTGCACTGAATTGCAGAAGTAAGGACTGGATGCAAGTCCTGTTGACGCAGGGGTTATACTACTTTAAAGATGCGCCTTCTGTAGGGATGCATCTTTTGGGATGAAAATGCGGCTGTTGCTCCATGAGGTAGACGCGACTTTAGCCTAGTTGAAAAGGTGCGACCTTTAGAGGGACGCGTCTTTTGGGATGAGGACGCGGCTTTCGTTCTGTGAAGTAGACACGGCTTCGGCCCAGTTGAAAAGGCGCGACCTTTGGAGGGACGCGATGCGAATCCGAGTTATGAGCGCGTTGCCACATGTCCAGTGGAATTGAGGGGACATTTTCTTTTTGGCGCGCGAATTTCGCGCTGCATTTAATACGCCTGCCACGCGTCAGGCAGAGATTAGGCATCGAGCCAAGCGCCGCGTATCTCTGTGAATCACTGTGCCTATAAAAGACAACAGTCTTTCAAGAGTCATCATCAGACTCTTCTTCTTCATTTGAGCCTTTTAGGGTTAAGAAAACTCGAAGATTTATTCTTCTCGTTTCTTTCATCCTCAACACCATTCTTCGGTCGTAATGGCACCAAAGGCTAAGCATACTGCTTCGTCTTCAAAGGCGATCATTCCTGAAACCCAAATGGGTGGTTCCTCCATACAGGAAGCTCCTATTTTAGGTATTAAAACCATCGGATTTGGTTTTCGCCATTAAAGGGGCTTACAGAGTTCTTTTAACTCTTAACTCCCTTTTGAATGTGAACCGCCAACGCGGGCTCATGCCCGTGTTTGATCTTCAGGCGCGGTTCTTGAGTCGATAGACAAGACGCAGGTTTGACGACCTCTGCATCTTTTATCCACTTGAGTCTGTACCTGTTTATTGAAAATAGGGCCCAATTGAGCCTTGCGTTTTGGACCCAATGCTTAGAATATTTCTAAGTGTGAGGAGTTTAAACGCAGATTTCTTACAATTCTTGCGTCTTGTGAGATCAGACGCCAGTTTTAATGAATCTTGCGTCTGAGTCCGATACTTAGAAATTTTTTGGGCAATGATTGTAGGCTAGACGCAGATTTTTGAATCTGGACACAAATTTTGATGATCTCCGCGTCTGAATTCATTTCTGCATTTGAGCTGCAAACACTTAATCATTTTCTTTCAAATTTCTGATTAAATGTTATTCTCTTTTACAGTACGATACTCCTCCAACCCTCTATCCAAAAAGTGCCACTTTGGACATGTAGACGGTGCTGATCACAACCTGACCTTTGTGTTGTAGAAGACTGCTCCTGTGACTACTGATAAGTCAAAGGAGCGAAAGGAGAAGATCTCTAAGGTCAGCATGATGACCCTCTGGGAGATTATCACTGACGGAGTGTTTGAGATGGATTCGCGCACTCCGTTACAGAAACCTATTTTCTTCTTTGGCGACGACATCGACAAGGATGGTAGTGCCTTGCATGACGGCGATTACAAGTGGCTTCGCTAGATAGGGGATAGGAAATTCTTTCTTCCCAACATGGAGAGGATGTATCCCCTATCCTATCTCCAGCACATGTCTGTTCACCGTGCAATGGAATGGGATCTTACCCGATCTGTCTCCGGTGTCTCTCTCGGCATACTAGGTGCCAAAGGAATACACTCTGGCGGTCATGGGAAAGAGGTTTTTGGTTTATTTCCCGGATTGGTCAGACCTGAGTATCCAAGAGGGGAAACCCCTCGGCTCGGCACTACCTTCATCAATCAGTTCATAAAGGTAAGGGGTGATTTTCCCGTTGACTTCCGCCCACTCGGGTGGGTTCATTCTTCCGACAGATCCTGGTGGGGCAAGATGGTAGGATTTGTCCTTGTCGAACTCGGAGCTCTGCTGGAACAGGTGGGGCTGTATCACGCGATCAGGGCTGTGCAGTATGGCCTGCCGCAAAGTTCTCATAACTTCTACGGCATCCTGGAGCATTATAACCCTTTGACGGGGATATTTTTCACTCCAGCCGGAGAGATGGGGCTCGCCCTTCATGAGCTATATGAAGTTTCGGGGTTGGTTATGGGAGACGCCCCTTATGAAGAATATGTTCCAACTTTTGAAGAGCTTCATCTACTGAGGAAGGAGAGCCCTCAAATATATGAGACCTACTGGGAAGTGTTGTGTCACTTCCACATCTGCGGTCAAATAACCTCCTGGAGAACCAGGGGTGTCAAGCAGATGTCTTCGGCGAGCTACCTGTTTAATGGTATAACTGAGAAAGATCACTCAGTGACTATTCTGGCCCTAGTACTGACGAAGAAATCGCTGAGAGGATTGACGCCTCGTGAGCTCTTACACCACAGAGTCAAATGAAGACACTTTCAAACCTAATACGGTTTTTGAAAGTTTTTATCATCAAGCCCGGGTTCCCATTTCTGACCGGGCACTATTGGCGGGCTTTCTCATGCTATGGCTGAAGCGCTGCGTAGTGCCGACACTGCCGCATGAAGTGATTGTCGCCGATGTAGTGTACCCGGCGGTCTTGTTGGCCTATGCAGGTCTATCGCCCTCCTTCCAGCAATGGTGACTGGAATCCAAAGTGGATTACGGGCTCTGGTTCAAAGCCTGTGCAAAGTGGAGGCCATCGTCGACTCCAAAGGTAGACCAGAGGTTGACTCAGAGGGGAGGCCGAAAGTGAAGACCCCCAACCCCAGGATCGAGCTTCCAAACACGTACCTGATGGCTTGGTACGTTATGCACTGCCCTTCACTGATGACGCTGGTGTCTTTATCCGAGGGGTTTGTCCCTTTTGTGCAGAAGCTATAGAATTCAAGTTAGTCTTGCTATTATATGTTCTACGTTCGGAAATGTATTCAGAACGTTTCGAACTATCATCTCGACCGTTGCTTCCCCGAGATTACCGGTGCATCTTACAGGGATAAATTTGCTGACCTTGTGGGACCAGATGATTTCACAAGGTTGCCATTGGGAGTCTTCTGGTGGCTAATTAATATTAGACTTGGGTATCTGCTCTTTCGGCAAGGGAACTCATGTACAATCGAACCCTATATGCCGAACCGTTTTGCTCGACAATTCGGTTTGACCAATTATATGTTGGTAACCCCAATGCCAAACTTTCCTTCAGCGGGAATTTGTTTGAAGGTGCTCGGGCCTGGTATTACAGTGTGGCTGGAGGGACAAAAGCTATTTTCAGCTTGCCTCACAAGACGCCCAACTGCTACACGAGCCTCAGTTTCTGCACTTGGTATTGGTATTCTCAAGCTAGCAAGATGCCTAGTTTCTCAATAAACATCTCATGCATCAAGAGCATTAAAGCGTCTTATAAGGACAAATTGGTGTCCAACAAACGCGTGCGAGGCATGGAGGAATACCAGGCAGCTGAGAAAGAGGCAGGAGGGGAGACAGGGGTGGAACCGAGAGCAGCAACACCCAAGGAGCAGCCTGCTAAAAAGAGTCGACGGGCTGTGTCCAAACGTCCCCATGGCTCTACTTCCAAAGGTGAGCCTACTCCGAAGAAAGCTAGGAGAGACTCGGGAGCTGAAGCTTCAATGTCCAACGCCATCCCTTCTGGTGTTGAGGAACAGAGGGAGGAAGAGGAAATCCCCCTTCTTCGTCCTCGTGGACTACGCAGCAGGGGCCCCGTGATCTTGGAAGAAGGGGAGCTTGCAGATGAACCCACTACAACTGAAGAGGCTGAGCAACTCGAGGTTGACCTGGTGGGAAGGGATGATGTTAAGATTTCAGGGGTCTCAACTCAGCCAAGGTCTTCTTCAGTTCAAGAGAGGAGGGATGAGGTGCAACAACCTGGGTCTCCTACTGTATTGATGCCCAGCTCGCGGGTAGTCGATCCCAGCCCTACTAGTAGGGTACTTGGTGGTAAGGTCTCGATTGCTGAGACCTCTTGTGTTGAACTGCCGTCTTTATCGTCTGAAGAACATGAATATTATTCTGGCGATGAAGTTGATTTTGGCGATGAACCCACTCTTCCAGATACGAGCAAATTCTCTCATATTTCGGAAGAAGAGATATAAGGGTGTGGCCCTGTGACGGTTTTGCCAATAGCAACGATCGCTGCTGCTGAAGGTACTCTCCTTGTCTTTTTGAACCGGCTTCCCCTTTAGCTAGAGAAGGGTTGTGACATTTCCTTTTGGCTTTGTGTTACAGGGCTGGCTGTTGACAGCGAGGCTGCAACCTCTCAGATTGAGGAAATGATACAAGAGTTGGCCCAGCAGGAGGGCCTTGAGGTTCCTACTATCGAAAGGCCTCAAGAGAGGGAGGTTTCAACCTTAATAGATCTGTCCAGGAATTCACCGTCCTCAGATCCTCAGCTTGGTAAGAGGATATTGACGCATTGAATTTTCTCCTTTTTGTTGTCATGATTAATGTTTTGGTAATTTGCAGAGAATGCTGAGGGAGCTCAGGCAGAGGATCTTGCAGCAAACGTTGATCCGGAAGCATTACAGTTCAAAGCTCGACCGAGGAACCCGATGAGGTCAGGTTTGCTGTTATTTCAGTCGCCGTGGAGGCTGCTACGACAATAACCGCCCCAGAAGTTTCGGCGACCATCTCAGCTTCTGACGAACCTATCGTCGACATCCCTCCTGTGCAATATGAACCGGTTCCCGTCTCTCTCCCTGTGATGGAAAGGGGATCCGGGAGTTCATCAGCAGAGCTCTCTTCCGCTAATGATATCATGGAAGAGCTGGCACGTCAAATAGTGCAGCAGTTTTTTGCTTCATGCGATCATGCATTGACCTCATCCTTTCTGGGGGCAGCTCTTTCGAGTTTGCCCGAATATTTCTCGAAAACCAGATCGAGAACATTGGTCATACTGGGGGTCCTTCGCAGGCTAGGGCATGCCTGATGCTGGTGGAGCAGTTGGGAAGCTACCTGAAAGAGCTCAAGTCCCTGGAAAATGTTGGTTCAATAGACGAGGCTCGGGCAACTCTGGACAAGCTTCTTGCTGCTTAAGAACATGAGCGAAAGGAGATGGAGGAACAAATAGCAGAGGAAGCCCGTCATCTTCAGCATTTCCAAGCTGACTGTCAAAGGTAGATTGGCGATTCGAAGGAATCGGAAATCATTATGCAGAGTGCAGAACAGGTTATTGTCACTGCTCGAGCCACCATAGCCAAGGCAGAAGCCTTGATTGAAATCAATGAGCAGAACCTTGCCGCTGCTAGGAAAAGGCTGGAGGAGCTGGAAAATGCTAGAACGCAAGCTAAAGAAAGCCTCTCTGCTAATTCTTCCAGATTGGAGTCTCTTCAAGCACAGCTAGCTGCGAAGAGATTTTTGTCCGAGGAGGAGTTGCGGGTCTAAGCTCTGATGGAGGTTGAGAAAGCACGTCAGCATGAGATGCATCGTCTCCGAGAATAAATCCGTTTTTTGGCGAAGCAAGATTATTGGCCTCCTTTTTTTGTCTAAAAAAAACTTTACTTGTCAAGAGCGTCTGTATTACTTTTACCATTTTTGAATCAAATAATAAGAGTTTCCAGAACTTTGCTCCATTTCAAGTTTTTTTTGGATGAGAACTCAATTTTATAATTGCAGCTCTGACTGTAGTCTTTAGTGAAAAACACCTAGAGGGGGGGTGAATAGGTGTAAGTGCTAATCTAGGACTAATTGCAAAACTATGTGCGCTAAATGCGAAAGCTAATGCAAATCTTGCAACACACTTAATACAATCAACAAGTGTAGCCGAATTCCCCTTGCGAGGCTCTGGACTAACTCCTCTTGATTCCCCTAGATATGGGTTGAGGCGCTATGTGAAGCTCTTGTTGATTAGGTACAAGTGAGGCACACACACAATCAAGTCAAGCATATAAGAATGAATAGCAATATGAAATAATGCAAGGCAATATGAAATATGCTCAACACAAGCAAGTATGATATGATATGAAGTATGATGCTTTGCACAAATGTAAAGAGAGTAGAGTTGAGAGAAATTGGATCAAACGCTAACACAAAGATTTGTTTCGAGGTTCGAGTACCCAACTCTACATCCCCGCCTACACCACCGTGTAGGATTTCCAATCCACTATAGGAGTACCGAACTCCTCTCTCAACCTTACAAAGCCACCGAGGCATACAACCACAATCCACCTCTACCGAAGAGGGATAAGGCCCGTAGCCAAAACAAACACAATCACCTCTACCGAAGAGGGATCTAAGCTCAATACCACTCCGATCAACCTCTACCAAAGAGGGATACAACAAAAGTAAGGAGGATTTACAACTTAGAGGCTTAACCTCAAACACTTCTCTTTTTCACTCTTTTCCACAAAACAAAGATCCTAATAGATTAGGATAGTATGATAGCTCAAGTGTGGAAACTAGGTGTTTTTGGAAACAAGCAACAAAGAAAAACTACTTGGGAAATCTCTTGTAAAAGATAGAAAATGCAAGATCAAATCAAAATTTCAAACCCTAGTTTTCTTTGATTTTCCAAAAACCCAAAACAATAAAGATGAGAAGTTTTAAAGCCCAAAAACTCTTTTTAAAACTCTTTTAAACACTTCAGAAAATTGGAATTTTTTCTCTTCAAAAACTTGGCAAAAATCCCAAAAGAGATGGGGTTTATATAGGCCAAAACAGAAACTAGCAGTTACGCTGACGTGTCAGCCTGACAGGCCTGGCGGTCGACCGCCCGGTCGACCGTCAAACGGTCAAAAATATGACCGTTGATAGCTGCCGGTCGACCTGGCGGTCGACCCAAACAAACAGAGACCAATCTGGTCACAGTCGGTCGACTGCACGATCGACCGTCTACAGAAACAACCGACGTGCACGGTTTTGTGCACGTCCGGTCGACCGGCCGGTCGACTGGCCGCTTGTCCCGGTCGACCGTCCGTGTCGACCGGCCCAGCCTGGCAGGCAGCAAAATGGGTCAGATTGAAACACATTTTTAGAGCTGAAAACGTTCGAATTTGGGAATAAGTATATAGGATAAAGTTGTAGATATTGAAGTCTTCTTTCTAATACAACTTAAATCAAATCAATATCAATTTATATGAGAAAGTTATCAATAAAACACTGACAGGTGTCAAAATAAAAACTGTAACCTATTTTCAGAACAAGGACAGATTTCAACCAAATATTTGATAACTTTAAAATTAGAATATGAAAAAGGTTATTAAATAAGAAATTTAGATCTGAAAGTTATCTTTGAAATGCAAGTTAAATCATGTTATTTGAATATAAAAATAAAAAGTTATGATAATAACTATAGAAGGGTGTCAAGCAGATCTGTAGAACTAAAAACCGGTTCAAATCCAAAACCCGATATATGTATTTGAAATCCAAATCCGATTCAATCAAAGACCAAACATATTGAATTTATGTGTGTGTATTGTGAACTTGAGCATATCATACTATTCTAATCTTTACAAATGGATCTAAACACACTATCTAAACTAGGATACCTAAGTCTTCTTGATGATCTCCATCTTCAAGTAGACTTGCTCCCAAACGCAATCCACCGAGTGCAAAGGTATGATCTTTAAGTTTTGGCACCGGAATCACCATGATAAGCTTCCAAACACCTCTTGTTGAAGCTATCACCAAACTAAATCCTGCTAATGATCTGAAACTTAGAATCACAAGATTATTAGTAAACATAACTACATGAGTGAGTCATCATCAAAACTAGAGTGGAAGGCCTTTGGGCCAACAATCTCTCCCTTTTTGATGATGACAAAACTCATGGAGTTATATATGCATGAATTAAAGTTAAGCTTCAAAGAAGCTCTCCCTTAACTCATGCATAAGCAAATAAACAATAAATATGCAATGAATGACAATGCATATAAACATGGTGCTCTAGATACCAATGACATATTCAAAATAAAAACGTGTTCTAGATACCAATTAAAACATCATAAACATCATATATGCAAAAATGTAAGCATGCATATAAACAAAACACAAATATTTCTCCCCCTTTTTGTCAATCATCAATAAAGGGGTAAGAGCATAAAACATATTGATACTTTCTCCCCCTTTTTGTCAGAAACAAAAAGATCAAGAAGGGGTAATCAAAACAAATATGATACCAATTCAAGATATGACAATAAGGTGCATATTGATACCAAATGAAATAAAACATATATCACAAAATAATATATGCAATATTCATTCATGAAGAGGAAGACGCTAAGTTAACTCCCCTACATATATGAGTTACATGAAGAAAGGAAGACACGCCCTAATTCACATAACACAAAATATGTAATGCATAAAAGGAGATGTGAAGCTCCCCCTACACACGTGTACCACATAAAGAAGAGTTGTCAAGCTCTTCAATACAAGATACACTCAACATGAATTTATACACATATAGGCAATGTAAAATAAATATGTTTTTCTTAAACAAAATTTTGAGATACCAATTTAAAACATTTAACATAAACATCTTGATATCATTAAGAGAAATGTGTTCTTTTAAACATATGATACCAATTTGAAACTATATTTTAACATAAAGTAAGGGAGTGGAAATCAAATACCAATTGAAAGACAACATCAAATTTTCTCCCCCTTTATGAAATACCAACTAAACATATGCATAAGCTTGTTAAGATACCAATTGAAAACAAATCAAACAATAGAAATTTTTCAAGCTTAGCATAAACAAGTATATATACGTATGAAAATTAGATACCAATTGACATTGATATTCTTGAAAGAGTAAGCATACATATACAAAACATATATGAGTATACAAAAAGATTAAAAATTGATACCAATTGAAAGTGTTCAATGATACCAATTGAAAGAATAGGGTCAAGTGTATATCTCATATTATAACGAAGAATATGAACTAGTTAAAATGAAAAGTTTTGTTAACTAGTACGAAATCCTTCAAGCAAGGAATAAATACAAATCATTTTTCATAAAAATGAAATCCACATGATAATCAACACTCTAATCCAATTAAGCATAAAAATGTCTCATGAAAACAAAACATGAGCAAATAATAAATGTGAGTGTACAAGTCAAGTATGGAGATCACAATCATGAAAATTTGTTCAATTAAGTTCAATTATTCCTTTAAACAAGAAAACTAAAAATTAATATTATTTAATCTTCAAGGCATATGTATGTCTAATACAAACCAAAGTATACATACATATCCAAGATACAAACGAGTCCACAAGGATATATGCATGAAGGCACGTGGCTCAAAAAGGATATTCATGTATATCTAATAGTTTGGACATATACATGAAGTTTAAATACCAATTCAAAGAAAAATATGAAAAGTATGAAAAGTATGAAAATTTAGCTTTTCATTAAAACAATTTGATACCAATTCTTTTCAAGGTATATGTATGATTTGTCAACACAAAGAGTATACATACATATCCCTTAAACACACTTTGAGTCCATAATAGATATTTGCATGAAAGGCAAATGACTCAATGGGTATACATGTATATCTTCAAGTTTGGCAAAATAAACATATACATGAAGTGAAAACACATGATTTTTCAAATAAATTCAAAAATAGGAATACAAGTTTAAAATGTATGAATCATCAAAACTAGACTATACTAGCACATCTAATGGGTACAAATAAGCATTCAAGCCCAAACATATATAGATTTGTTTGTGGCCCATTTTATGTACAAGTATAATTCCTAGTCTTAATGAAAACTAACATCTAAACATGTAATCAAAAACATGAAGTATCAAAGCAAACACGAATATCATATTGCTAAATAAAACACATACAAAATTCATCAAACTTCTTTTATTTGAAACAAATTTCTAGGTATATGTATGATTCATCCAAATCTAACAATATACATACATATCCCAACCGTAAACGAGTCTATTAAAAGTATTTGCATGAAGGCAAAAGACTCATGGGTATACATGTATATTTATTAGTTTTGAATTCAAAATACATATACATGAAGTAAAAGCATGAAAATAGGCATAGCAAGTATAAATGAAGGAATCATCAAAACTAGCTTATACGTGTGCATGTAGTGAATACAAATGAGCATGAAGTTCAATCATATATAAATTGATTTGTTCTCACTATGTGTACATGTATACATGCATGTTTTGATAAAATCTACATCTAAACTAGTTTATACCACATAAAGCATAAAACAAAAAAATCATCATGAGAAAACTAAAACATGATTACTATGTAAATTCACATGTATTAGATTCATGATGTACATTATAGCTAAACAAAAGGTGAGAACACTAAATATGGGTTCATATAAGCAAGTGTGTCTCAAATACTATACATGTATGTCAAGGATCTAATAAACATGGCATGTACATACTAATCCATAGACAATGAAAATATGCTATAAAATAAATGAATATGAAAGCATGTAAACTATAATAAGGAGTTAGGAATTGTTACCAAAACCTAGAAAGCAACTCTCCTTGTCTCCAAAACATGGTGGTCCTCTCCACCAAAACTTCCCTTGAAAGTGATGCATCCAATTGATTTCCATGAAGCTCGGAACGCATCCACTTCAAGGTACCATCACTCTCACGTCATGTGAGAGCCCACACCTACATCAAAATTCTTAGGGGTGGTCTTTGATACCCATACTCTTTTGGGTCCATGGGGGTTAGTACCTTCTCTAACCCAAACAAATTTCTTTGCTAAATTAGGAGTACGTAATCTATCATAGCAAAATTTAGCAAGGTGGCCCGTACGACCACAATGAGTACAAGTGTACACATGAGCATACATGTGTTGATGGTGTCCGTGAGGAGCATGTGTATGCCGTGGAGGGTGTGCATGCATAAAGTATGGAACTTGTTTCTTTCGAACCAAGGATTCCAAGCGTGTATGGTTCATGGCACATTGGCTCAAAGTGGAGCCCAAACAATCTACACTCTTCTTTAGCAAACAAATATCATCATTAATCCTAGAAGAAGAGGTACATGCATTAGGTAGACTAGATGAAGAGGCTACACTAGCATGGCAAACATGAGCATCAATCTTATTTTTCAAAACTTCATTTTTCTTCAAACAAACATCTAAGTCATTTGAAATAGAAGTTATTTTATTTTTCAAAGCAACATTCTCTTTTAAAACAAAATCAATTTTTGAAGACAAATTTTCATTTTTCTTCAAAATAACATGGCAATCATTTTTAGATTTTAAAAATTCATTTTCTTTAAGTGCAAGTTCTAATTTAGATCTCAATGAATCCCTTTCATTATAGACCTCAACCTTTTCTTGCAAAACATTATCAAGTTTAGAATGCAAACTCTTATTTTCATTTTCAATTTCTAGACTTTTCTTTTTCAAAATCTTATATTTTTCAATCAATTTTTCACATACAATAGATAGTTCTTCATTTAAAGCATAGGCATCAAAATCATCACATGAAGAACTAGCATCATCACTATCTAAGTGGGATTCCGAATGTACCTCAAGGAGTCATTCCCTTGGACCATGAAGCATTGTGAATCGGATTCGCCACTAGTCTCCTCCTCTTGTTGAATAGGCATTTGAAGCTCGGAGGTGGTGGTTGTTGATAATAGATTCCACACTGCAAAAGCGGAATCAATGTTAGAAACACACATAAGATAATGTTTAGGTAATGTGCTTCTAATAGCCTCTAGGGCATGTGCATTGGCCCCTATATGATTGCAATCACCAAGATAACATCTCTTGGTGGCGGCAAGGAAAACATGCAAACCTAGAGTCTTCAAGTACATGGACATCCTATACTTCCAAACAACAATGTTGGAAGGGTCGAAACTAGGTGGGGTCATGAAGTCCATGGTAAAACTATATGTGTGCAAACAAACAAATGCAAACAAGATTAGCAATCAATGGATCTTACTCCTAGGATGTTAAGCCTAAGTATCAGGAGCACTAGCTCTGATACCAATTGAAAAGACACCTAGAGGGGGGTGAATAGGTGTAAGTGCTAATCTAGGACTAATTGCAAAACTATGTGCGCTAAATGCGGAAGCTAATGCAAATCTTGCAACACACTTAATACAATCAACAAGTGTAGCCGAATTCCCCTTGCGAGGCTCTGGACTAACTCCTCTTGATTCCCCTAGATATGGGTTGAGGTGCTATGTGAAGCTCTTGTTGATTAGGTACAAGTGAGGCACACACACAATCAAGCCAAGTATATAAGAATGAATAGCAATATGAAATAATGCAAGGCAATATGAAATATGCTCAACACAAGCAAGTATGATATGATATGAAGTATGATGCTTTGCACAAATGTAAAGAGAGTAGAGTTGAGAGAAATTGGATCAAACGCTAACACAAAGATTTGTTTCGAGGTTCGAGTACCCAACTCTACATCCCCGCCTACACCACCGTGTAGGATTTCCAATCCACTATAGGAGTACCGAACTCCTCTCTCAACCTTACAAAGCCACCGAGGCTATACAACCACAATCCACCTCTACCGAAGAGGGATAAGGCCCGTAGCCAAAACAAACACAATCACCTCTACCGAAGAGGGATCTAAGCTCAATACCACTCCGATCAACCTCTACCAAAGAGGGATACAACAAAAGTAAGGAGGGTTTACAACTTAGAGGCTTAACCTCAAACACTTCTCTTTTTCTCTCTTTTCCACAAAACAAAGATCCTAATAGATTAGGATAGTATGATAGCTCAAGTGTGGAAACTAGGTGTTTTTGGAAACAAGCAACAAAGAAAAACTACTTGGGAAATCTCTTGTAAAAGATAGAAAATGCAAGATCAAATCAAAATCCCAAACCCTAGTTTTCTTTGATTTTCCAAAAACCCAAAACAATAAAGATGAGAAGTTTTAAAGCCCAAAAACTCTTTTTAAAACTCTTTTAAACACTTCAGAAAATTGGAATTTTTTCTCTTCAAAAACTTGGCAAAAATCCCAAAAGAGATGGGGTTTATATAGGCCAAAACAGAAACTAGCCGTTAGGCTGACGTGTCAGCCTGACAGGCCTGGCGGTCGACCGCCCGGTCGACCGTCAAACGGTCAAAAATATGACCGTTGACAGCTGCCGGTCGACCTGGCGGTCGACCCAAACAAACAGAGACCAATCTGGTCACAGTCGGTCGACTGCACGGTCGACCGTCTACAGAAACAACCGACGTGCACGGTTTTGTGCACGTCCGGTCGACCGGCCGGTCGACTGGCCGCTTGTCCCGGTCGACCGTCCGTGTCGACCGGCCCAGCCTGGCAGGCAGCAAAATGGGTCATATTGAAACACATTTTTAGAGCTGAAAACGTTCGAATTTGGGAATAAGTATATAGGATAAAATTGTAGATATTGAAGTCTTCTTTCTAATGCAACTTAAATCAAATCAATATCAATTTAGTTGACAAAGTTATCAACAAAACACTGACAGGTGTCAAAACAAAAACTGTAACCTATTTTCAGAACAAGGACAGATTTCAACCAAATATTTGATAACTTTAAAATTAGAATCTGAAAAAGGTTATTAAATAAGAAATTTAGATCTGAAAGTTATCTTTGAAATGCAAGTTAAATCATGTTATTTGAATATAAAAATAAAAAGTTATGATAATAACTATAGAAGGGTGTCAAGCAGATCTGTAGAACTAAAAACCGGTTCAAATCCAAAACCCGATATATGTATTTGAAATCCAAATCCGATTCAATCAAAGACCAAATATATTGAATTTATGTGTGTGTATTGTGAACTTGAGCATATCATACTATTCTAATCTTTACAAATGGATCTAAACACACTATCTAAACTAGGATACCTAAGTCTTCTTGATGATCTCCATCTTCAAGTAGACTTGCTCCCAAACGCAATCCACCGAGTGCAAAGGTATGATCTTTAAGCTTTGACACCGGAATCACCATGATAAGCTTCCAAACACCTCTTGTTGAAGCTATCACCAAACTAATATCCTGCTAATGATCTGAAACTTAGAATCACAAGATTATTAGTAAACATAACTACATGAGTGAGTCATCATCAAAACTAGAGTGGAAGGCCTTTGGGCCAACATTTAGCTGGCCATAGACTCAGGGTGGACTGAGTTCTTGAGCCAAAACGCGGTTCTAATTTATAATGGAGACGCGGTCTTGGAAAATGCGTCTCTAACCCGGTAATGGAGACATGTTGAGACGCACGAAATCTCCTTTTTGAAAAATACGCGGTTCTGATTAGGGAAGGACGCAGATCCCCGGACGCGGCCCTTAATTCTGTTAGGCTGCAGAATTCAGGATATAGTGGGGACGCGGTCCTTAAGCTCCTCAAAACTGATGCATGAAATTCAGCTGATTGATGGGGACGCGGCACTGTCTTAGTAGAAACGCGTTTCTGGACCCTTGACAAGGTGCAAACTCAAATTATATTGAGTTTATGATAAGAACATAATTGTCGTCTCGCAATGGAGACATAGTTCCAGGATCCCTATAAATGACATAGGCCTTCTCTGTTGAGGACGCAAGTTTCGGAACGCAGCTTTCAAGTTTTATATGACTTCAAGGCGCGATCTCAGAATGGGTCCCATTTGCTGAGGGGACGCGGCTCTGAACCACTCCAAGAGACACGGTCACGGATCTCTTAACAGGAATGAGAAGGACACCGCCTTCGAGTTCACAAAGGGACGCGGGTTTCAGGACACAACCCTTGGGTCTGCGTTTAATGCAACCTCCCGAGCGTTACATGCAGCTCGTCTTAAAGATCTTGTTAGATCTTTAAATGTCAAATTGGCATTGATGATTGGGGAGTGGGGCTTCAGAAGAGCCAGCCTGGTGAACCTCACATTTGGGCTGCCAAACGCGGCCTTCACGTGTCGGATATGATACAGAAGAGACGCTGGTCCGAACCTCGCGTCCTACCTCTGTTGGACAATCAGTTGTTCCAACTTGTAGTTGACGCGCACGCCTTCTCTGTCGCTGTTCAGCGTTCCGGTTACGTCGTGGGGGTTGAATGGAACCCCCAGGGACCTGGTGCTGAGGAAGAGGATGGGCTGGCTGAACATCAGGAACGTTGGCCACGCGGGACTCCTGAGAGACGTTGACGTGAGCGTTACGCATGATGCGATTAGCCACGACATCCTTCACAGCAGTCGCGTCTGAGAGGATCTCAGAGCGGACTTCGGGGCAAATCCCCGTAGAGACCCTGCGGTAGGCCCGGGCCTTTGGGCTCTTAGAGCCGGAAGAGAGGAACTCTTCATACTTTGCTTGGTCAAATTCCATGACGAGTGATTCGACCGTTTTCCCCATGTAGATTACGTCACCTTGCGCCACTACTTGCTCGTCAATAGAGAAAGTATTCCCCAGCGGAGTCGTCATCTCTTGTTTGACGGGGATAAGGTTCCTTATAAAATTTCCTTGAATCAAATAAAAGATTACAATAGATTTACACTCTGATTACAAGAGAGGGAAGATGTTGAGACTTGAATCTCCCCTTTGTTTAATGCTGGGTTCTTCAGGTGGCGGTGGAAAGTGAATCTTATTTTTCGTTGACCCGGTGAACGTCAAGAACTCTTGGGGATCTTCTCTTTGGATGGCAGACGGAGTAACACAGCTCCTGTCGACCAAGAATCTCAAAGAGATTGTAAGCAAAGATTGGCTTGTACGCAGCAAGTTGCTTGAAGAGTTGAGCTCTCTTTCCTTTTCTGTGGAAGCTCACAAGTCAAATTCTTCTCCCCAGAATTATCTGATCTTCCCCTTCTCAATAGCAAGCGGGGCTATTTATAGAGGTTCCAGAGGTGAACGTGCCCCCTAGAAGCACTCCACAATGGGGGTTAACTTCCTCATTATGTGGGCAGTGATTGACCCCATAACAAGGGCAGTTATAACTGAGACGCGGGTATCTCCTCTCGCGCCGTGGTGCTGCAGTGGGGCTGAGATGCAGGTTTCAACCCTCGCGTCTTAGTGCTGCAGTGATGCTGAGACGCAGGTTTTGACCCTCGCGTCTTGGTGCCGCAGTGAAGCTGAGACGCAGGTTTCGACCCTCGCGTCTTGGTGCCGTAGTGAAGCTGAGACACAGGTTTCGACCCTCGCGTCTTGGTACTATAGTGAAGCTGAGACGCAGGTTTCGACCCTCGCGTCTTGGTGCTGCAGTGATGCTGAGCGCGGGTTTCGACCCTCGCGCCTTGATGCCGCAGTGAAGCTGAGACGCGGGTTTAGACCCTCGCGCCTTGGTGCTGCGATGATGGCTATGATTAGCCCTGCGTCTGGAGTTTGGACTCTGCTTTTTGATGACTTGTCTTTTAGTGATTTTTAGACAGCCTACAGTCGCATTGGCTTGTCAGGTCTTGATTTGCTGTCTTTTTCTTCAGTCCTGACCCTGGCGACAATGTCTTTCGCCTATTCGCCTTGTAGCACCAACTACTTCCAAGTGCGATATTCTGTTACTCCCATTTGAGCGAGTAAGGAAGTTTGCAAATTATGATGGCACGTCTCGACCAGTGTAGACTGGGTCATGCCGCTGGGACAACAGAGTGCCATGCTCCAAAATCTCTCGACAAATATTTTGATGGATTTTTCTTTCTTTTGCTTGGCTGCAAGGAGAGTAGGCACTGAAATTTCTGTATCATCTTCAAAGAAATGAGCCAGAAATAACTTCTCAAGATCGGCCTACGTCTTAATCGAGCTGGCAGAAAGCTTCATGAATCATACAAAGGTGACCCCTTTAAGAGTTCCAATGAATAAACGAGCCATGATAGCATCGTTCAATCCTACATTCCCAGTTTGGGATTTGAAGTAGTATATGTGTTGGTTCGGGGACATTTTACTGTCGAAAGTATGAAAATCGGTGCCTTAAACTTGGGAGGGTAGGGAGTCGTGTCCCACTCTGCTGGTAGGGTCAGACTATCAACACATCTTGGAGACCGTCTTAGTTTGTGAGAGCCTCGAAGCGTTGCTTCAATTTGCTCGTCCTCTTAGAATGACTGCTCCCATTTTCTGAGTTATCCTCCTCTTCAGATGAAGATTTGGGTGGCTCAGAGTTAGAATTTTTTTCACTCTCAGTGTTTGCAGAAGATGAACTCTTCCATTCCTTCCTTTTGCCTTTAGACTCTTAGAAGGAGTTTTACCTTTCGGTTTCATTTTATCCTTAAACAACTGCGATAGCATTTGCTTAAGAGTGTCGATAGATTCTTACTGAGTTCTAATCATATTGAATTGTTCTCTTTGGACTCGGGCCTGCTCTTCGAATCGCTTGGCCACCTCCTCGAGAGTTCCCGCCATGTAAGCAAAAGTGGTTATCTCCGAACTGGAATTCAAAGATCAGGATTCAATGATAACGGAGTGTTCATCATTCACCTCAATCTCCCTGGCCAACAGACTGCAATCGACTAAGGCAATTATTCCCGTGCAGGTCTGAATGTGTCAGTAGACCCCTTCAGGTTCGACAAGAATATCTTTCAAACCTGGAGACTGATCAACATCCAACTCCTCTGAACTAACAACCAATTGCTTCTCTTTAAACTAGCTTGGTGTGAAAGTCGGCCCCACCATGTTTATAGTCACTTCGCGTACTCGACATCGGAGAATGATTTCTTCTTCCGAGATCGTCATCTCTTGGCTGAGTTTGAAGCCGTTGACAACCAGCTAAAAATTGAAGGTTTATTTTTCTGAAAGCCGCAATGACAATTAGAGAGTACTGCTGAGATGAGTTACTTGCAGTGACATCTAGGGACGATTTGATGGACGCTCCTCTTCCTTGTTAGGTACTCCTCAGGTTCGTTGAGGGAACATCTGAGGAACTAGCCTCGAACCCCTGGGAACGAGGGCTTTTTGGCTTTTATGTCTTGAACACATGCCGTTCTGAATGCGAGTCTCGTGTTTCATTATTGAAATGCGAACCTCACATTGAGTTGAAAAGCGATCATCGCGTTTAGAGTTAAAAACATGGGAGTCACGCTTTGAAGCAAGCAGAACACGGGTCTCGAGTTTTGAAGTTGAAACGCGAGCTTCCGGCGTTGGCTGAGTTTGCCTCAGAACGTGAGTCTTATGTTTAGGACCAGAAATGTAGGACTCATGTTCTGAAGCTGGCGGAACACAGGTCTCACATTTTAGGGTAGGCGAAATGCGGCTCTCATGTTAGGCACGGACCTCGCGTTGCCTGAGAGGGACGGGATGTGAACCTCGCGCTTTGAATCTGCAAAACAAATGGCTTCTATAGAATTTTTAATTTGTTGTCGACGTGCGTGACGCCTTCGTCAACGTTCAGCATTTCGGTTGAGTCACAGGGGTTGTTGGGAACCCCCGACAATCTGAAATTGCAGAGTTCAGAGAGGAGAAGGACGGTGGAATTGATCTTCACCATCACTTAGATCGTGCGCCGACGTACTGGCCCTACAGGTCTCTTAAGAGACGTTGACGCGGGCTGCATGGGCTGCACGAGAGATTTTTAGAATCTCTCCAGAAGTGGCACAGCTTGCGTTGTGAGCAATGGTGCGGGCCACTTTAGGAGTAATCTCCAAAGAGATTCGAGAGCGAGTCTCTGAAGAGACTTTGCGGTATTGCCGCATTGCCTTGGGACTGGCGGAGCCTGAGAAAAGGAATTCCTCAAACTTTTCTTGATCGAATTCAACGATAAGGGATTCCACCATCTTATCAAGAAGCTGGACATCAGCTTGCGCCACGGCGTTCTCGTCGGTAGAGAAAGCAGTCCCCAGCGGAGTCGCCATCTTTTCTTTGATCAAAAAGTTTGCTCAATTTAAAGTTTCTTTGAATGGCTGAAAAGTTACAACAGAATGATTTCGATTACAAAAGAGAAAAGAATGTATGATTCTCCCCCTTATTTAAGGCTGGGTTCTTCGTGTGGCAATGTAGAGTAATTCTTGTTCTTCATTGACCGGCCAAATGCCAAATTCTCTTCAGGATACTCTCAAAAATCAATCAGGAGGGAGCCATTTTTAACACACAAAGTGTTTAGAGTCCACTGACTAGTTCTTTTCTCTCTTTCAAAAAATAAGAGGAAAAACAAGAAGTTTTTAGCTTTAGAATTCTCAGCTCTCAATCCTCCCAAAAGTTTCTCCTTTTTCTTCTCTGGCCCCCTTTTTTTATAGCTCATCAGGCTATTTGTAGGGAGTCATAGGGGTATTATTGTCCCCTAAAATTTCTTCATTTTGGGGGTTAACTCCCCATTACGTGGGGAGCTAATTGACCTAGTAATGGAGATCAGTTATAATAGAACGCAGGTCTCGCGCCAGACACGAACCTCATGTTTCTTGTTGTAGACGCGAATATCTTAGTTAGAACGCGGAGTTGCTCAGACCCGTTTTTGCAGCGTGGCACGAAGTTGCTCAGATCCACGTGGGACGCGGAGTTACTCAGACCCGCATGGGACGCGGATTTCCTCAGACCCGCGTGAGACATGGAATTACTCAGACCCCACATCTGAAGTCTCTGTTTTTCCTTTGGACGTGAGGTTCGCGTCTTAGTTGAAATGCGACCTTTGTGTTGAAGTGAGGCTCGCGTCTGATGGCTTGTCCTTAGTCATTTTTAGACAACCTACAGTGTCTAGAGGAATTTGAAGAATAAGCATCAGATAATAGAAAAAATCATAGACCTATTAAGATGCACTACTCATCATAAGTAAAAAGATAATTGAGATTATTCTTAAAAATATTCAACTGCATGATACTTGACTTGAATGACTTTACTCACTGAGCTGTTGAGCTCACCCTATCGTAGATTGATGTTTTCAGATCACGACAAGGTTAAGGTCAGGCTTAGAGCTGCAAAGATGTTCATCTGAGATGATGCATGATTGTAGTATTTTTTATTGAGTAGAATTTATATTAGTTTTATGTTAGAATGTTATATCGAGGAGGGTATTCTCGTGTGTATGTTTATTTGATTGACTTTGAGATGAAATCATATATGACGGAATCTGAAACTATAGGTAGGAGATGTCAAGCCGAAATAATATTATATTGCGTAGATATTGTATAATCATAAGTAGGCTGATGTTAGCTAAAATCCAATTTACTATATTGAGGTGGACTCTATATTTCAGAGTAGGTGCTGCCGAATTTTTAAGAATTATCTGAATAAATCAGTGTTAAAGTTGATGATTATGAATATTGAGATGGTTAAACACTGGGACAGTTACAGTTGGTATCAGAGCTAATGCTTAGGAATTTGAAGTAGAGCTTGGGATAGGCCTAGGAAAATATATGCCTAGAGATTAGTTTAGATTGTTGGTTCAGGAATAATATTGATTGTTATAATGGATGTGTATATGGGTGTGTAACTAATACGAACGAACAAATATACCTTGACGTGAGTAGAGAAAAGTCACCTAGAGGCGGGGTGAATAGTTAAAAATGCTAATCTATTGAACTTAATGAGGAATTTAAAAACTAATTGCAATAACAAAAATAGATGCACACACAAGCAAGTATAAGATATAGCAATATGCACAAAGTAAAGAGAGAGAGAGAGTAAGAGCCAAGGGATCAAGCGCAAACAAAGAGATATGTTCCGAGGTTCGAGCACCCAGCTCTACATCACAGCCTTCACACAGAAGGATTTTAAGTCCACTAGCTTGTCCACAAAGGACTCCCACAAAGGGAACCTCCACCGAGGATTTGGGGTAATCACAATTACAAGGAGTACCCAACTCCTCTCCTTACAACACAACCTCCTCCTTGAGGCACAACTTCAATCCAACAAACAATCACCTCACAACTTGAGGGATTAGCACCAAGCAACACAAGGATCACCTCACAACTTGAGGGATACAACCCAAATGCACAACTTCCTCAACACAATGAGGGCAAGGCACAAAGCAAAGATTGGGTTTACAACTTGGTGGTCAAAACAACAACCACAAACAATTTCTTTCTTCCACAAATATCCTATAGATTTGAGATAGTAGAATTAGCTCAAGTGTGGAGAAAAACAAAGGAATGGAAATCAATAACTCAAAGAAAAACCTTGGGAAAATCAAGAAACCAATATAGAGAAGTTCAATCAAAACTTTTCCCAAAAACCCTTTTCTTTGATTTGTCCAAACCCTAGAAAACACCAAATAGATTGTTCAATATGAGGCTCAAAAACTTCTTTTGATTGCTTTGAAAACACAAGAGAATCAGAGAAAATTCGCACAAAAAATCTTAGAGAAAAACTCTTATAAATGGGGTATTTATAGGCTAATCTGTAAACTAGCCGTTGCAACAAATTTTGCCAGAAATACCCTACCGGTCGACCGGCCAACGGTTGGATTCTGACCGTTGGCAACTGCCGGTCGACCGCCCGGTCGACCGAAATTAACAGAGAGCTCTGCTCTCTGTTCCGGTCGACCGCCCGGTCGACCGGACCACTGTGCTGCCAGACGTGCACGGTTCTGTGCACGTCGGTCGACCGCTCGGTCGACCGGCCCTTGGTGCGGTCGACCGTGCGGTCGACCGACCTGGCCTGTCAGCCAGTGTCCAGAGTCTGAGAAACAGGGAAAAATAATATTCTAATAACTCCCACAAAATCTCTAAATTACTAAAAATAGTTTTATCATTTTACATTGAAAAACAAACTTGTGTTAAAAACTTCAACACAAATTTCAAACATATTGGACTATTTTTGTGTTATAGAAATTTTGCCAAAAACCAAAAACCGTATTTTCTAAAACTTGAATTTTTGAATAGAAAATACATTTTGTCCAAAATTTATCCAAGTACAAAAACTTGATATTAAACAACATTTAGGTATGATGTATATGGATATAATCCAATATATATGAAACACATAGATATCATAGTTTTTGTCATTAAATCCAAAAATATGTTTTGTTAGAAATACCAAAACATAAAATACATGAAGTAGACCATCAAACTAAGTTTGTTTAAATATTTGAAGCATGCATGTATATAGAACAAATCTAATATACATTAAACCATGTAAACTTGTTTTGATATAATATCTATTCATGCAAACCAAGATCGGTTAAACCAAAAACCGAAAACCAAAACATGAAACGTGTGTGTTGTGAACTTGAGCATATCATACTATTCTAATCTTTACAATTTGGATCAAACACAAAACTAAAACTATGGTACCGATGTCTTCTTGTAGAGTGCCGTCTCTAAGCCGACTCGATCCAAAACTCTTTGATTCACCGAGCAAGTGCAATGTATGATCTTTGACGCTCGGGCTCTTGAATCAACATGTGATAGCTTCCAAATCATCTTGTTGAAGCTAATCATCAACTAATATCTTGATTAATAATCTAAAAATAAAATCACAAGATAATTAGTACACATAACTACATGAGTTAATCATCATCAACACTAGAGTGGAAGGCCTTTGGGCCAACAATCTCCCCCTTTTTGATGATGACAAAACTCATGGAGTTATATATGCATGGATTAAAGTAAAGCTTCAAAGAAGCTCCCCCTTAACTCATGCATAGGGATAAACAAACAATAAAATGCATATAAACAAGGCTCTTGACATTAAATGAATATGCATATGAAACATGCTCTTGATTTCAATTAAACAAAATAAATAAATTATCAAAACATGCTCTTGATTATCAAATAAAACATGTTCTTGATACCAAATAAATTTCCAAATGAAAACAAATTCTTCTCATGTGACTTTCATTTGAAACAAGCTCTTGATACCAACAAAACTCTTGATACCAATAAAAACAAAACTCATAATAAATTTGTTTTAGCTCTTGATACCAATGAAAATAAAACTAAACAAGTTCTTGATAGTAATGAAAATAAAACTGAAAACTTATGCATAAATCATGCATATCAACTCAAAATTCTTCTCCCCCTTTTTGTCAATCATCAACAAAGGGGTAAAAACAAAATAGATACAAATACTTCTCCCCCTAAATGTTCGAAACACAGAATCAATAAACTGCTTCAAGGGGTGAAACCAAAACCAATATGATACCAATTAAAAATATGACAATGAAGTGCATATATGATAACAGTTGAAATTAAAAAAAATAAGATATGACAATACCAATTGAAATTAAACCAAAATATAAGATGTGCCAATATCAATTGAAATTAAACATGGCATTGAAACAAAAACAACATTTTATATCAAAAGAAAAATATGTAAAGTAAACTTGATACCAATTTGAAAATAAAAACATATTGAAAATAAAACACATGATACCAATTGAAAATAACACATTGATACCAATTTTGAGTAAACAAATGCATCTTGATACCAATTGAAGATATTTATCTTTATAAGCATATGATACCATTTAAAAATCAATAATCATTTTTCATCATAAAGTGAGGGAGTGGGATACAAAGCCAAAGGTAAACTAAATACCAATTGAAATATGAAATACGAGTTTTCTCCCCCTTTATGAAATACAAACTAAACACATGCACAAGCTTGTTTAAAGATACCAATTGAAAACTAAATCAATTGTAACAAAGTTTAAACTCAAACTTTAGCATAAATACAGCATATATATGTATGAATAATTAAATACCAATAGAAATTGATATTCTTTAAAGTGCAAGCATACATATACAAAACAAAATCATATATGAGTATACAAAAAGATATCAATATTGATACCAATTGAAAGAATTCAAGGATATCAATTGAAACAACAATAATGATCAAGTGTATACATCATATAACTACCGCCCATTTCATGATCAAGTTTAAAATGATTTTCACTATAAAGCATACATGAGCATGATGTCCCATCCAACCACCCTTGGAAGGTAGCCGTTTTCAAAAATAGATTTAGAAATATAGTTTGTTTGAAAACTACTACCACAGTGAAGAATACGAACTAGTTGTAAGAAAAATTTTAAAAACTAGCACGAAATCCTTCAAGTAAGGAATAAATCAAAAATACCTTTCATGAATGACATGTAAATCACATGATCATCGTCACTCAAAATTCATAAAGCCCATTTCATACTCATGAAGACATAATCATGAGAAACATAATAAAGTGAGTGAACAAGTGAAATGTGAAACACACTTATCATGAAAATTGCAATCAAGCTCAATATAGATATTCCTTTAAACATGAACACATGAAAAACTAAATTTTCTTTACCAATAGAAATTTCTAAAAAATATGAAAATCATCAAAACGATTTAACCTTCAAGGCATATGTATGTCATGTACAAACTAAAGTATACATACATATCCCAAACATAATGAGTCCACAAAAGTATATGCATGAAGGCACGTGGCTCAAGGATGTATATGTATAATCAATAGTTAAGACAAGATAGACATATACATGAAGTTAAAACACATGATCATAAAAACATATCAAAAATGAGGAATACAAGATAGAATACATGAATCATCAAAACTAGACTATACTAGCACATCCAATGGGTACAAATAGGCATTCAAACACAAACATACAAAGATTTACTTGTGGCCCATTCTATGTACAAGTATAAATCCTAGTTTTAATGAAAACTAATATCTAAACATATATTCAAATCATGAAGCACATAAATCAACATCATAGATGTAAAAATGATCATAATGCAAATTCTCATGCTATTAGAATCATGATCTACAAAATAGTCTATAACATCAAAACATCATAAAACAGATCACCAATGTTTAGCTATTACTATGCATATCAAAGTTCTAATAATCATGATAACTATCATACTAATCAAAACATGAATCATTAAAACAAAAATCATAGAATCATAAACATCCAAATGGTCATTATGTATATGCATGTGCATTAGATCTAGAGCATACATATTAGTTAAAAAACAAGGCGAGAACTCATAGAAATTAATCCTTTTAAAGCATGGGTGTCTCAAATAACTAAACATGTATATCACTAATCTAATGATCATAGCATAAGCATAATGAACAACAAAACATAACATGCTATAAATAGATGAACATGAAAAGCATGTAAATAGAAATGAGAGTTTAGAGAATGATACCAAAACCAATGAAGGCACTTCTCTAGTTCTCCAAACCAATGGTGGTCCTCCCACCAAGCTCCCCTTGAAAGTGATGCATCCAAAATGTTTTCTTTAAGTACGGAACACATCCACTCCAAGGCACCAACACTCTCACGTTATGCGAGAGCTCCCACCTACATCAAAAAACATAGAGGTGATTTTTGGTACCCATTTTCTTTTGGGTCCATAGGGGTTAGTATCTCTCCTAACCCAAACAAGATTATTTGCTAAATTTTCAATATGTATACGATCGTAGCAAAATCTAGTAAGATGGCCTTTTCGACCACAATGTGTACATGTGTACACGTGAGCATACATCTGATGGTGGTGATCATGAGAAGCATGTGTATGCCTTGAATGGTGTGCATGCAAGGTTGGAACTTGTTTCTTTCGAACCAAGGTTTCCAAGCATGTATGATTTAAAGTACATTGGTTCAAAGTGGAGCCCAAACAATCAACACTTTTCTTCAACACATTTATATCATTTTCAATGCTAGAAGATAAAGTGGAGCATGCAATAGGTGTGATAGAAGAAGATGCTACACTAGCATGGCAAACATGAATATCAATCTCATTTTGCAAAGATTTGTTTTTAATCAAAACCAAATCCAATTCTTTTGTAATTGAATCAATTTCATTTTTCAAAGTAAGATTTTCTTTAAAAACAAAATCCAATTTTGAAGATAAAACCTCATTGTTCTTCAAAATATCATCACAATCATTTTTACCTTTTAAAACATCAATCTCATTTAGGGCAAGGTCTAGTTGAGATCTTAGTGAGTCACGTTCACTGGTAATCTCTTCCTTCTCTTGCAAAACCGTTTCAGAAGTTGAGCATAAATCTTTCATTTCTTCCTTTAATTCAAAATGTTTCTTTTTCAAAGAGTTATGTTTTTCCACAAAATTTTCAAGTTTAGATGCAAGTTCTACATTTAAATTTTGAACTTCAAAACATCCATGGAAAAATGAACTAGAGCTATCATCTAGTTGAGAATCCGAATGTACCTCAAGGGAGTCTTTCCCTTGGACCATGAAGCAATGATCTTCGGACATGTCTCTCCTAGATCTCCTTATCTTGTTAATAATCCTTGGAAGCTCGGGAGAAGTCAAAATGCTCTAAACTGCAAAAGCTGAATCATAATGAGCAAAAACATGTAAAAGATCTTCATTAAGAGATGCTCTAAGTGTCCTAAGTGCTAATGCATTAGCCTTTTTATGCTTGCTACTATTTGGGAGGGATTCTTTGGTAGTGGCTTGATAAACTAGATGTCCTAGGTTTTTCAAGTGACTACTCATCTCGGCCATCCAAGCATCATGTCTAAAAAAGTCAAACATAGGAGGGCTATCCATGAGTGCAAACTAAATGTGTGCAAATGAAAATGCAAATGTAGACTAGCAAACCAAGATCCCTCCTAGGTGGTTAAACCTAATATCAGGAGCTATGCTCTGATACCAATTGAAAAGTCACCTAGAGGGGGGGGGTGAATAGGTGACAATGCTAATCTATTGAACTTAATGCGGAATTTAAAAACTAATTGCAATAACAAAAATAGATGCACACACAAGCAAGTATAAGATATAGCAATATGCACAAAGTAAAGAGAGAGAGAGAGTAAGAGCCAAGGGATCAAGCGCAAACAAAGAGATATGTTCTGAGGTTCGAGCACCCAGCTCTACATCCCCGCCTTCACACAGAAGGATTTTAAGTCCACTAGCTTGTTCACAAAGGACTCCCACAAAGGGAACCTCCACCGAGGATTTGGGGCAATCACAATTACAAGGAGTACTCAACTCCTCTCCTTACAACACAACCTCCTCCTTGAGGCACAACTTCAATCCAACAAATAATCATCTCACAACTTGAGGGATTAGCACCAAGCAACACAAGGATCACCTCACAACTTGAGGGATACAGCCCAAATGCACAACTTCCTCAACACAATGAGGGCAAGGCACAAAGCAAAGATTGGGTTTACAACTTGGTGGTCAAAACAACAACCACAAACAATTTCTTTCTTCTACAAATATCCTATAGATTTGAGATAGTAGAATTAGCTCAAGTGTGGAGAAAAACAAAGGAATGGAAATCAATAACTCAAAGAAAAACCTTGAGAAAATCAAGAAACCAATATAGAGAAGTTCAATCAAAACTTTTCCCAAAAACCCTTTTCTTTGATTTGTCCAAACCCTAGAAAACACCAAATAGATTGTTCAATATGAGGCTCAAAAACTTCTTTTGATTGCTTTGAAAACACCAGAGAATCAGAGAAAATTCGCACAAAAAATCTTAGAGAAAAACTCTTATAAATGGGGTATTTATAGGCTAATCTGTAAACTAGCCGTTGGCAGCAAATTTTGCCAGAAATACCCTACCGGTCGACTGGTCGGTCGACCGGCCAACGGTCGGATTCTGACCGTTGGCAACTGCCGGTCGACCGCCCGGTCGACCGAAATTAACAGAGAGCTCTGCTCTCTGTTCCGGTCGACTGCCCGGTTGACCGGACCACTGTGCTGCCAGACGTGCACGGTTCTGTGCACGTCGGTCGACTGCTCGGTCGACCGGCCCTTGGTGCGGTCGACCGTGCGGTCGACCGACCTGGCCTGTCAGCCAGTGTCCAGAGTCTGAGAAACAGGGAAAAATAATATTCTAATAACTCCCACAAAATCTCTAAATTACCACAAAAATAGTTTTATCATTTTACATTGAAAAACAAACTTGTGTTAAAAACTTCAACACAAATTTCAAACATATTGGACTATTTTTGTGTTATAGAAATTTTGCTAAAAACCAAAAACCGTATTTTCTAAAACTTGAATTTTTGAATAGAAAATACATTTTGTCCAAAACTTATCCAAGTACAAAAACTTGATATTAAACAACATTTAGGCATGATGTATATGGATATAATCCAATATACATGAAACACATAGATATCATAGTTTTTGTCATTAAATCCAAAAATATGTTTTGTTAGAAATACCAAAACATAAAATACATGAAGTAGACCATCAAACTAAGTTTGTTTAAATATTTGAAGCATGCATGTATATAGAACAAATCTAATATATATTAAACCATGTAAACTTGTTTTGATATAATATCTATTCATGCAAACCAAGATTGGTTAAACCAAAAACCGAAAACCAAAACATGAAACGTGTGTGTTGTGAACTTGAGCATATCATACTATTCTAATCTTTACAATTTGGATCTAAACACAAAACTAAAACTATGGTACCGATGTCTTCTTGTAGAGCGCCGTCTACAAGTCGACTCGATCCAAAACTCTTTGATTCACCGAGCAAGTGCAATGTATGATCTTTGACGCTCGGGCTCTTGAATCAACATGTGATAGCTTCCAAATCATCTTGTTGAAGCTAATCATCAACTAATATCTTGATTAATAATCTAAAAATAAAATCACAAGATAATTAGTACACATAACTACATGAGTTAATCATCATCAAAACTAGAGTGGAAGGCCTTTGGGCCAACAAGTAGTTCATGGGTGTAGTGGGTTCATACACGTATGATTAATCTCGAAATGCATGATATTTGACCTTTTTCTTATATTCGAATGAAAGTATACCCGCATATACTTTGATTCTGATGAGTTCTACTAGGAGTGCGGGCCCTCAGTGTGAACTGCCAGTGGTATGAGATTGTGGAGTAAGGGAGAGGTTAGAATGTCCGGCAAGTCAAACTTAAATCAGAACGAATGAACCCTATTGAGTATTTTACTGTGAAACGATGAATCTTTCAAGATAAAAGTGGTAAATAAAAATATTTATGTATTGAGTATATGTGATAGGTGTATCAAGTATGGTACGTGTATGTACTGATACGATGTGTGATGATATATAACATGATTTTCACCAAGTGTGATATGATTTTCACCAAGTGTGATATGTATATGTGATACTATATGACGTGTGTATCACCAAGAATGATAGTGAATGTAATGATATAAAATATGTGCAAGATATATATTTTGTGAATGTGACGGTATTGGGTGTATATTGCATGTTGTGAACACATAAGGAAAACTCAGTATATAAGAAAGTAAAGGAGATGCATGCCGAAAGAAAACAAAATTATTCTATTTGAAGAAAGATTTTATGATATAAAAAAGAAATTGAAGATATTACCCTTACCTATTTTCAGATATGCCAAGTTTTGAGGACGAAACTTTTTCTAAGGGGGGTAGAACTGTAACACTCAGATTATTAAATCCAGAATTTAATTTTTTATATTGTATTAATGGTATTTTTCAGAAATTATGTGATAATTAATTAATTATTTCTGTATGAAATGAATTTCGGTAACTTGGATCGGGGGAAAATCGCGCATAAAAAGTGTTGTTTTGAAATCAAGATTTTTAAAGTGTGTGTGCTTTGGCTTCCTCGATACTTCCGTTATAGCATAGAGGTTAAAACGAGTCGAATCCACAAGGACAGGAGGCAATAGATACACGGTATGTTCACGTGTTTGTTAAAAGTTCTTCAATGTTTGAAAGAATGAAAAGAAAAGAAAATAAAGAATGAAAAGAGAAAAGTACGGTGAAACACGAAGAAGTGAGAAAGATAGAAGAAATGGTTTTTGTGATTTTGTTTGTATATTTAAAATAAAGTGAAAAAAAAAGAAAACCCATGGTTACTAACTATTAATGACTCCACCAACATGCTAACCTCTTAGTGATAGTTGCCTCACATGTATCCTTTGCAATCACTAGTCCTTGGTTCAAGAGCATTTCAAAGTATGACCCATATGTTAACTCATCACATCCAAACTCAACAAAACAAGAGAAAACTAAACTTAAACCATCAAAACTAAACAAGAGTAAGCATGAAGTAAAGTAATGTTAGCTTGTTAGAGAGTTAGGATGTTAGAGTGTTAGATCCATCATCATGAGCCATCAATGACTCTTGCAAAAGTAAGGCCAAGTAGAGGCTATTAGATGCATGTGGATTATCAAGTAAGAAGTTAGACTAGTTAGTAGTTAGTAGTTAGTTGTCATGAGAGAAAAGATTAGCTAAATATGTAAAAGGAGTTAGAGAGAAGAAATAAAGAGAGGTAAAGAGAGAACCTTTCATAAATTGTCACCTTCTATTACAAGAACTCTTTCTTTCCAACCATATACCACTCTCTCTACTATTACAAGATCTACAAGAAATGAAAAATACAAAAAAAGAAGAGGAACTAACCTAAACTAAACTACCCTAAACTACAACATATGGAAAGAAACTACCCTAACTCTCTGTATGTCACTCTGAAGAAGAACCCCAGGGGGTATTTATAGGCACCAGGGAAAAGGGGGGCCAGGGGACAAACCCTGGCCCAAAGTACGGGCACGGCCGCGCCCGTATGGCCGTGAAAACGCTGCCCATGCCGCGTTTCTGTGGCTCTTCTAGAGCCGCGCGCGCAGCGCTTTCTGCCGCGCGCTGTCGCATTTGTCCCCTGTTAGCTGGATGTCCCGGTTCCTGATTTTGGGCCCTTAGTTTTGACGAATTAGCTCTCCAAAGTCAATGGCTATATTATAGGCCTTTAATCACCCATTAAATGGTGATTTAGGGTCTTCTTCTTCATTACACACCATGGACCTAGAAACATACAAGAGAGGTATTATTAGCAGAAGTTAATATGAAAAACATGTGAAGATGTGGTATGAAATATGCAGTTTTAAAGACTAATCACACCCTCACACTTATCTTTTGCTCGTCCCGAGAAAAAAAAAAACTAAATAAATTATTACACCACTTTCGCAGGTGACGCGATTGCACTTAGCATGTGTAACAAGCCGTTAAACCTCTAGGTTTCCCCTAAAGGAGGAGTTTTGTCTCCTGAGCGTTTTCAGCAGATTACACCCACAAAATCTATCATGAAAGAAATCAAATGTTTGTATTTTGAAAATGCATTTTTGAAATAGAGAAAAGTTTGAAGTATTTTTGCGAAAATATAAGTGATCCAAGGTCATAAGTTAACCACAAATTATTCTTACTTAAATTAAGTCGAAATACAAAATCTTGTTATAAATTAAATGTAAGAATTTAAAATTGAATTGATTCTTTGATCTTTCATAAAACTCTTAGAAAAATATGCACTTTGTGAACAGTGAAGGTTTTTGGGATATCGACTCAAATTTTTAGGCCATTGATTTTTGTATATTTATTTTTTCTTTCTTTTTTCTTTTTTTCTTTCCTTAGTTTTCTTAGGCTTTCTTATTTACCCGGGTAGTGAGCCTTTAGCCGATGACTCCCAAACCAGATGATCTTAGGGCACCAGATGCGAAAACATCCCTCGGACTTAAGGACTCGAGTAAATAAGGCTACAAAACTAAAGGGGATTATTTTATTTTTGTCCACCTTTTAAAGTGTGAATAATCATGCTTTCTGAGGCATAATTACCAACCTTCAATAAGTGATTTTTATTATCATTATATATATATATATTAATATATTTTTTATGGCATTTTCAGTCTTTGTTTCAATCCCAAAAATTGTGTAAGTGTGAAGTGCATAAATCTAAGGCAAAAAATTCAAGATCAAATTATATTTTCAATCTTACTTACTTATCCTAAAATTTAAACAAGATCTATTATTTTGACCCAGTTTAAAAATTCATAATTTTAGGTCTTCCTAATTCCTAAGATAATCTTAATTTTCTTTAAAATAGCTCAAAAATATTTCTGTTATTTCAAAAAGTTTTGTAAAAAGAAAAGAAAAGATCTTTTTTTAATATAAAATAAAAATTTTAAAATCTCCTAAAAGAAGTGTAAAAGAAAGAAAATGTAAAACTACCTATGTTAGTAAACCCTCCCCCACACTTATCCCATGCATTGTCCTCAATGCATCGTGAATGAGTATATACATGAAACAAATGGGAAGGGAAGAAAAATTATCTCATGGTGGTGACTCTGGTGGTGGTCTGATTGGGTCAAGCATTACTACCCAATCAAGATAATGTGGATCTTGCAGGAACCCACCAGTGACCTCTCTAATACGACCCAGTAATATGTTGGAGAACTGTAGGATCATATTGAAAAAATTATCCCTATCCAATTTTCAAGTTTCAAAAATAATTACTGAGTCATTTTCTTCAACATTCTTGTCTAACAATGAAGTGTGATTTTGAAAGATGATTGATTTGGACTCAAATGGAATAGGAACAAAAACTGATACCGACTCGGGAATTTGACTCAGATCAAGTCGAGAGTCAACAATGAGAGTCGAAATTTGTTCAAAAATAGGATCCAAACCAAAGAATTGATGTTCACACACTTTTCCCATTAATAAAGTGTGATCATAAGATATTGGTGATTCAATTTCACGGTGTACAGGTACCGGATTCAATGTTGACTTCGAAATAGAGAAAAAATCTGGTAAAAATACTGGAGTTATTATTGAATCAAAAAGTGAATGGCACTAACATGAGGTTCAAGATCACTTTCAAGCTCAAGTTCAATTTCGGGAAAAGAATAACTTGTCAAAATGTTAAGGTGGTTCTCAAAATTTTGGGCAAGTTTAAATGGATGTAATGAAATTGAATCTTGATTTTGTCCACGGAAGGAATGTGAATGGGTGAAATGATTGATTCAAGTTTAGGAAGAATGGGAATCAAAACTGGCTCAAGAACGTCACTTTGTTTAGGTAACACTACAGGAGTCGATATTGATCAAGGACTGGACTCGAATCGCTAAATTGAAGCTCAGGTTCACATTCATCTTCAAGTTCAATTTCAGGAATTAGATAACCTGTCAAACTATCAAGAATGTGATGTTGGTCAAGTTCAGGTTGGTATGATGAAATTGAAGCTGGATTTCTAAAATGACATGATTCTTGGGTCCAATCAGTAGAGTTAGGGATATAAGGATCGGTCAAAGGTTGACAAGAAAGACTTTCCTCGCTCTCATTGATCAATTCGCTCATTAGTGAGTCTAATCCACTGATAGGCCGTGTAACAAAATTTTGAGTCTGAATCATGTCTTCCATACTTTTTGCAATTGGTTCTTCTTAAAAAGATGAGTATGGAAGTTGATTTTGGAAACTGTGGTGAAATTGTGAGTCCATCAGATTTTGCGAGTGATGTTCAGACTCACGCAAGGGTTCCATACTCAAGTCCAGTATTGATGGTTGTTCATTTTGAATCGATGAGACTGAAAAAGATGAGTAGGACTCTTGAAAATTTTGTTGAGATGATGAGTCCAACATATTTTGAAATCGTTGTACTATTTCACAAAAGGCTTCCAAACGCTTTTCTAGCTTAGATTCTTCTTCAATTGGATGTTCTAGAAAAAGAGTATATGGAGTTTGATTTGGGAAGGATTGTGAATTGAGCAAATTTTGAATTTATTGTTGGGACTCAAGCATGGCTTCCATACTCCTTTCCAAATTGGATTTTTTCTCAGTTGGTGGAACAAGAAAAGGAGGATATGAAGAAGAAATGGGGAATGAATATTGCGAAAATTATGGATAGATGGTTGAAAATTTGACACGGGGGAGGTGAATCCCTATTGACTATGTGAAGAGTTGAAATTATTTTGAAAATTATGGTCATAAGATTGGGGATATGGGGCATATTGAGTCGGATAATCCCAACCCGGCATATATGGTTGGTTCATGTTGTACATAGCCGGGTCGGAATTATCCAAGTCAAATGAGGTCAGGGTGAAATATGGATTCATATTATGATTGAAAGAATTATTGTTGTTAAAATCTATTTCACAATATACAAAAAAAGAAAACAAACAAACAAACAAACAAAGAAAAAGAAAAAGAAAACAAGCCTATGCTAGGGTTGACTTAGACCTAGATGACTCCTAACTGGTTAGACTGTCCACGGGGGGTACATTGTCGGAATCTGACCACGAGTTAATTGGCCAAGTAGGGGCAAGATTAGTGGGAGGTATCTGTGCCTGAGCAACGTGCCTAATTATGCCAAACCACTGTTCTTCGAGGTTTCGCCTCTCAATCCTCAACCTTAGACACCGATTTGATAAGAGTCAACTTCTAGCAATTTTCCCCTTAGGTCAATCTCTTAAATAAGTCCGAGATGTCCCTAGGGGCCAACGTCTAGCAATTTTTATTTAGGCTTGGATTGTATGAGTGGGGAGATGATTTTTGGGCTAAGGGAGGGTAATGACTTCCCCACCTTATGTTGTATTGGGTTTTACTCTTAAGTTCAATTTGTACAAGTATGCAATATAGATAAGAATGAATACATAAAGAGAGTAAATCACCCACGTGTTTGTCCTAACTATATGTTATGCAATATGTATACCTCCGTCAAGATCACAACAAAAGAAGAATAAAATAAAGTATATTGGAATGAAAATTGTCACGTGCCTAGATGCAAATGTCTAAACCGTTTTAAAATATCCAATTACTGTATTTTAGTTCTTAAAATTATTACAGTGCACATGTAATATAAACAAAAACTAGCAGCAGTATATAAGAATATACATGAATTTACCTAACCACACAAACGCGGGTGTGGACTTCTGCAATGCTAAAACTTTGACCTGCACACCAAAAAACAAAGAAGAAAAGTTAACAAAAACGTGAAATCAAACCGTTTCCATTCCCGGCAACGACGCCAAAATTGGATCGGTGGAAAACTGCGCACAAAAAGTGTTGTTTTGAAATTAAGATTTTTAAAGTGTGTGCGCGCTTTGGCTTCCTCGATACTTCCGTTATAGCATAGAGGCTAAAATGAGTCGACTCCATAAGGACGGGAGGCGATAGAAGCTTACATGGTATGTTCACGTGTTTGTTAAAAGTCCTTCAATGTTTGAAAGAATGAAAAGAAAAGAAAATAAAGAATGAAAAGAAAAGAGTACGGTGAAACACGAAGAAGTGGGAAAGATAGAGGAAATGGTTTTTGTAATTTTGTTTGTATATCTAAAATAAAGTGAAAAAGAAAAAGAAAACCCATGGCCACTAACTACTAATGACTCCACCAACATGCAACCTTTTAGTGATAGTTGCCTCACATGTATCCTTGGCAATCACTAGTCCTTGGTTCAAGAGCGTTTCAAAGTATGACCCATATGTTAACTCTTCACATCCAAACTCAACAAAACAAGAGCAAGCTACACTTAAACCATCAAAATTAAACAAGAGTAAGCATGGAGTAAAGTAATGTTAGCTTGTTAGAGAGTTAGGATGTTACAGTATTAGATCCATCATCATGAGCCATCAATGACTCTTGCAAAAGCAAGACTAAGTAGAGGCTATTAGATTCGTGTGGATTATCAAGTAAGAAATTAGACTAGTTAGTAGTTAGTTGCCATGCGAGAAAAAATTAGCTAAACATGTAAAAGGGGTTAGAGAGAAGAAAATAAAGAGAGGTAAAGAGAGAACCTTTCATAAATTGTCACCTTCTATTACAAGAACTCTTACTTTCCAACCATATACCACTCTCTCTACTATTACAAGATCTACAAGAAATGAAAAATACAAAGAAAGAAGAAGAACTAACCTAAACTAAACTACCATAAACTACAACATGAAAAGAAACTACCCTAACTCTCTGTATCTCTCCCTTAAGAAGAACCCCAGGGGGTATTTATAGGCACCAGGGAAAGGGGGCCAGGAGGCAAACCCCTGGCCCAAAGTACCGGCGCGCCTGCGCTCGTACTGCCGCGTTTTCGCGGCTATTCTAGAGCCGCGCGCGTGGCGCTTTCTGCCGCGCGCTATCGCGTCTGTCCCCTGTCAGCTGGATGTCCCGGTTTCTAATTTTGGGCCCCTGGTTTTGACGAATCAGCTCTCAAAGTCAATGGGTATATTATAGGCCTTTAATCACCCATTAAATAGTGATTTAGGGTCTTCTTCTTCATTGCACACCATGGACTTAGAAACATACAAGAGAGGTATTATTAGCAGAATTTAATATGAAAAATATGTGAAGATGTGGTATGAAATATGCAGTTTTAGAGACTAATCATAACTCATTTGGGGAAATCTGGAGTGGGATTTAAATTTATAAATCATACTGGATCAGTTGATATGGGAAGTGTTGATATTTGAATATTACTGTATACTGATATACATGAGTATGTTTAATACTCAAATGTTTTACAGCATGGTTTATTCCTTACATTTCCGAAGTTTTGGATTTATACCGACAACCACAATCGGCAATCAGTATATTATTAGGTATTCTTCTGAAATTTATTATTTAATTGTTTTGAGTAGCAAAGTATGAAAATATGTGAAAATATATAAATATATATATTTCATAAAATACTTGTATCGTACTAAGTATTGATATTTAGTTCTAATTTATATATATACATTTAAATGAGAAGAGAAATGAAGAAAAGAAAAAGGAAAAGAAATATAAAATAAATAAATTATCTAATTTATGAGGGATGGGGGTAGCTATGGGGAGAGAGGGAGTAGTTGTGGGATTTAATATAGAGAGGGAAAATGAAATCATTATGGGGATATCTCTCTCTATGTGCATGTGTGTGTTCTCGGTCGGCAGCGACGCAAGCCGTCGCCGACGACGCGTGGGAGGGTGTAGTAGCAGCTCCCCTCCCCCTTCATTCTCTCTCTCCCCCGACCCATTACTTAATGAAAGGTAAATTTCAGTTAAGCCCTTGGTAATTTAAATAATTATATTTTGGTCCGTTAGCCCCCCTGAGAATTTTCTGATATTACGTATCTGACCCTTTTCATATCTCGTGGGTATCTGGCATTATCTTAGCCGTCCGGACTCCGATTCAAATGATTCTGGAGCCATTGGATTCGTGGGGATGAGAGCTACAAGTCTACAATATCAATTATGTGGTATCAGGTGTTCAGAGAATCGACAAGACCAAGAGGTGGGTAAATTCTGCCTCCAATTTTATTAAACATTGTAATTGCATGTGTATTGGCTATTAATATAATAATGATTATAGTTAAGTGATGAGAGATATTGAATGCAAGTGAAATCAAATCTGTTATGAAATTAATAGTTATGGATAATAATCTGATGGTGGTTGGTTAACACCGGATATATCCGGTAAGTAGACTAAACAGTGACGGAATGAGAAATCGAATACAGATCGTGGGTGTTTATTAATTAATAAAGTATAATTAGAAATCAGTTAAGATAAACGATCACTTGAGACACATTAACCATGATTGGAGAATTATAGAACCGGTTGTATTGATACTGGTATAAGCGGAATCTGAAGTTGATATTAGAATTGAACTAAGTAAATGAAATTGGAATTTATCTTCGGGCAACTTGACCTAACTGTGATATAAAACCTCTGTTAAATGGGATATATGTTAAATGATGTACTATGTAGAAATAGCATTTAATTGACATATTGAAAATTCTGTTAATATTAATAATTCAAATGGAATTGGGACAATTTGATTAATTGGCGATTATGAGTGTGAATTGATAATGATGAAACTGATCAAAGTAATTGGTAATGAACTGAATTAGAGTAACTGAAAATAATTTCTAGCATTATCGGCATGCTTAATAAATAATTAGGATATCAAAAACTCTTTATTAAACTAAGTACACGGGACACTAAAATATTATGTAATATGTTGAGTATTGATCTTGTAGATACTGCTTTCGTATTTGTTGTGTTTCATGATATATATGCTCGTAACGTGATAAAGTGTATCAACTTGCATACTTGAGGTATTAAAAGTCATCGGATGGCTTATAGATTTATATATACTGGTTAAATTGTTAATCAGTAGCAATTGAAAGCAACAAGATAGACAAATAACTAAAATTTATTCAACATGATGAGATGTGAAAAAATAATACCTTCGGATTAGAACTTGTAAGTAGATATTGTACTATTTAGTAATCGATGGTTATTAATGGGAAAACTATCGAATAAGATCAAATTTGATCAAAGTCAGATAGTGTGTGACCGATAATGGTGTATAAGTAACAAAGTGAGTAATGAATTGGTGAAACCTAGTTAGAGTCGGTATTGAGTAAACCTGACAACTTAATATTAAGTATACTGATCAGAGATGGATAATTCAATTTCAACAAAACAAATACCGATAGTATTGAACTAATATTATATTATGACTACTCTATGCATCAGAGATTTTCGGTTATCCTTGTAGTTGATTTATCAGAACATCAGGATTCTTATTTGGCTTGAAAGTCATATCTTTATAGTGATATCGATTATATCCAATCGGTAATAGATAGATAATTATCTAAATGATTGGCTAATTGTGATACAGAAGAAAAATTGAGCGTCGTATCAATGTGGTTAGTAATCTAGTATTAGTAAGTGATATATGTATATAGAATTAAGATGACATAACTGTAGAAGTTGACGGGTTGAGAACTTGATAGTTAATAATTGATCGTTATATGGATTTATACATATATAGGTGTGTGTGTGTGGTTTGATTTCATATGCGAATGCAAATGATGATTTGACTAGTAATTGACTGAAATAAAGAAAATTGTTAAATTATTAACTATATAACCAGTAATGATAGAATCCGATATGTATGAAACCGACAATTATGAAACCGATGACAAGTAACTGATTTATCAGGACAACAGAGATATCTGTGTGATTTGAAATTAATAGATAGAAATAAGTAACAAATGAACAGGTTTTATAGAAGTCAGCGGTGTTAAGACCAGTATTGGTGGAATCTGGGGTTAACATTGGGCTGAACCAAATAAAAGTATTATAATCAGTCCTTGATTGAAATAAAAGATAATTATAATATAAAAAGTGTTGATAACCTATGTGATATCAGAATTGTTGTGTAACTATTAATTTGTATCAGAAGGGATGAAAAATTTCTGATTCACACAAATTATAACTAATAGTCAGTCTACTTGGTGATAAAAGAGGCAATTAATAATGGATTTCAGATGTTAACTAAATAATAAAAGATGAATAAGTAACATGATTAGAAAGATCAAATATTGATGTTATGAGTCAGAACTTGACCGGTAAAATACTGAGACCATTAAGCTGTATGCATTATGTGTGTGTTTGGTATCTCTTAGATATGATAAGAATTCCTTGAAACTACAATAATAAGCTAAGAAGTGAAATCGTATGAACTTGATCGTGTGTGATATATCGGTATGAATATGAATTGTGTCTGTGATAATGAATGTGTATATGTATGTGAATGATAATTGTGTACATGATATATGTTTATGTATTATTGGAAGAAGGGACCGGGTTGAACGGAGGTGATCGAAGGAGAGTATTACTTCTATTTAATATATCGGAGGAAGGGATCGGGTTGAACCGGAGGTGACCGAATGGGAGTATTATTATTTAATATATCAGAGGAAGGGACCGAGTCAAACCAGAGGTGATTGAAGCGGAGTATTGTTATTATTTTTATTGAAGTATGCTTGGCATAAATTTTAATATCTTGATTTTACTTGGTCAATTAAAAGTATGCATGAATATATGTTTATGACATCAGGCTGATGTGGTTGTTTGTGACATTCAGTATATAAATATGGTTGTTTGTGACATCCGGTATATGAATGTGGTTGTTTGTAACATCAGGTATATCGGTGTGGCTGTTGGTGACATCCGATATATGGATGTGGTTGTTGGTGACATCCTATATATGAATGTGGTTGTTGTGTATTTCATCATTTATGAACATGCGATTATGTTTAGATACTACCGTGAGTAGTATGTGATATCCGCGTGTCTTGTATCTTTTATATTGGAAGAACGATAACGAATTGTAAACTAATCTGAGTAAAATTATATGCTCTGAAAAATGTAATTGTGACCGTGGGTTATATGTAAAACACAAATGTGTTATGAACTAAATATAATTGGTATACGAACAGTTATATGGTATTGTATCATTAAGTCAAAAAGTGATATGTGTGTGTGTGTACACACACACACACACACACACACACACACACACATATATTAAAATATATGTGATCGATGAATCCTAAAGTGAATATAAGAGATAAACAATTAGGTTATGTGTTGTATAACACAAAATATAATATGTGAATATTATGGCACATATGTCCAGAGGAATGCGAAGAACAAGCATCAAATAATAAAAAGAATCATAAACTTATTAAGCTGCACTACTCATCATAAGTAGGAAGATAATTGAGATTGAAAATGTGCAACTGCATCATACTTAATTTGAATGACTTTACTCACTGAGCTGTTGAGCTTAACCCCCACCATAGATTGATGTTTTCAGGTCATGACAAGCTGAAAGCTAGTCTTAGAAATGTAAGGATGTTCTTCTGAGATGATGCTTGATTATAGTTTCTTTTTTTTATTGAGTAGAATTTATATTGGTTTTATATTAGAATGTTATATCAAGGAGGGTACTCTCGTGTGTATGTTTATTTGATTGACCTTGAGATGAAATCATATATGATGGAATCTGGAACTGATAAGTAGGAGATGTCAAGCCAAAAGATATTATATTGCGTGAATGTTGTATAGTCATAAGTAGGCTGATATTAGCTAAAATTTAATTTATTGTATCGACGTGGACTCTATATTTTCGAGGAGGTGCTGTCGAATTTTAAGAATTATCTGAATAAATAAGTGTTAAGATTGATGATTATGGATATTGAGATGATTAAACACTAAGACCGTTACACTCTTAACCCGATTCGTTATCCGGATTCGCCGAGACGGGTCCAACCTATCTCGTCTTTTTTTATTAAATTTTTAAATTTTGAGGGTTTAAAAATACAAGATAGGGGTCTCTATCTAATTTTTCTCTCTCACAGCTTTATAATAATACGTGACTTAAAAAATATATATATATAGATATAGAGGGGTCGGGAAAAATTTTCCCGATCCTATTCGTCCCGTTATTCGTCACGGGATTCGACTTGTCCCGTTTATACAGGACGGGTCGAGTCACCTTGACCTGCCCCGGAACGGGGCGAAATACGGGGCGCCCGTATTCGCCCTGTGCGACTCAGGCGAGTCGCAGGGCGAATCGGGGCGGGTCAAAACTGGTCGGCCCGCCCCGATAGCCATCCCTATTCCCTTGTCTAAGTCCTCCGGCAAGACCAAATTAAATTTTTTGATTAAATAGCACTGCTAAAAAGGGATAGTTATCAAGGCGATTACATTTTAATCGTTTATCGAGTTTAATCACTTTCATTGAGGACTCTGAGATTGCAGGGGAATGACATTTGAGTGGAACCGCATGTTCCTTCCCTTTTTTCTCAAAGCATTCTTGAAGAGAGTAAGATAGAATTGACCTGTATGAGAGAAATTAAGACCAACAACCGCCACATGAATCTTGAACGTCGCGTCTTCTGAAGCAGAGCGAAAGAAGAAGAACTTTGTTGTCGAGTAGAATAGTTTATCTTTGCTGCCTAGCTAATATAATATGTTGATAGTCCGGTTGAATTCTTGTGGTGTGACATTGCCTAGTTGGACTTTTTTTTCCTAGAAAAAAAAGGGCTAATATAATATACTGGATAAAAATGGGCACCGGCGGTGACTCCATACGGCTTGTCCGTGTACGGCCTGCGAGAAGGCCCCCGGTGTGGGCAGATATAACAAGAGTGCCATCCTGTTCAGATCCGCTGTTTGGTGTGGAGCAGCTCGCAGGGCTTTGAACGAATCAACAAGCGCCACAGTAGATGAGCCCACCGAAGTTGGGTGGTATGGGAGGGGATCACGTTGGGATTGTCAGGCCGGTGTTATGGGCCGAACAGCTGAGATTGGAAGCGGGAGGGATGGGCCATTTACTGTCGGAGGCGAAGGAAGGAAAGCGAGGTATTTTGGCTTCTCCGGGGAGAATGGGACAAGTGGATGCTGGGGACTTTGAACATGCAAACATGGTTATAGGAAATACAAGGTTCACATCTTTTGAAAACCAGAAGAGAGAGAGAGAGAGCGTTTGAAACTTTGCGGTTCTCCTTAATTGCTGGTCTCCTCTTCTTATTTTTGTTAAAAATAGATGGTTCAACATTTTTTTTATATATTTTTTAGTGTTGTTGTTCAGTTCTGAGCCAGAACTTCAAGGCAGGTGAGCCAAATAGTTTGACTATTCGGCGAAAGAAGTTTATCTGAAGTTTTTTTGTTGACTAGTTGGGGATCTGTTTTCTACAAGTGGGATCTTTAATATTAAATTAAAATTGATAAAAAATAATTATTTGGTATAACAGAAACTAAAATATAACTAAAAATAAATAACTACCGTTAATGTAATAATTAGTATTTTCTAGGTCAAATATAGGAAAATGGGTCGTCTGCCATTGCAAAATCTTTTTGATTTGATCGTAATCAGGACTTGAATCTGAGACTCCCCACAACACACTCATCCTTTTACCAATGAGCTAAGCCTCATTGGTTACCATTGCAAAGTCCTCGTCACCATATATTTGCGTTACCATATATTTGGTCTTGGAAGTTTTCAAAAAATAGAGAATTATTAATTCATAATATTTTCAAAGTTTAAAGAATATGTAAAAGTTTCCCACATTTTCCTTTGGATGTTTGTCAAGTTTTATTTGACAAAAGTAGAAGTAGAAGACATGTTTTTTAGCCGGATTTTTCCATTCTTTTAAGAAAGGGGATAATATTAGCAATCCAATCTGGATGTTACTCTTCTTGTATGAAATCACATTCAATGAGTTTACGAACTTTAGCTTCAATAGCTTCCATGATGTCAGGGCGAAACCGCCGTTGCTGTTGTTTCACCGGCTTGACGTCAGGCTTAATGTTTAAACGATGCATGACTATTTGCGGATTGAGACCGGGCATATCTTCATAATTCTATGCAAAAATATCGATATATTCCTGTATAAGAGCTATCAACTTTTCTCTTTCTGTAAGTGATAGACTTTCACTTATAGAGATGGGTTTAAGGTGATCTCGACTACCTACATCGACCTGAATTACCCAATCCTCAGTGGGCGGTTCACGTTGTTCAAATCGCTTTTCCCACTAGAGATCAAGTTGCTGAGCTCATAGTTTAGCGTCAGACATTTCAATAGCCTCCTCATGCTCCAATTGATTAATTGAAGTCATATTGACAAAGAGGTTTTTGAAGAGTACCCCCACACTGACATTTGATTCCCACTCAGATGAAGTGGAAGAATATGACAGGAGAGATTTGTCTTCTTTGGACTGAAACAGAGCGGGAGGTGTAACATATCCCAACCCCCTGCGTGTTTTATCGTAATAATTTGCTGGCTTCCCTTTCGGCACGAAAGTCTGTAGAAGACCACGTCGTCCCCTTCCAAAGTTCAAGCCGATCCTACGCTGTAAATTGTACCCCATTTTTCTCATCATATGGTGTGCTGATTGTGCATAATGAAAAAATTATGGGAGCTCTGAGTCCGATGCCTCGTATGTAACTGCAGACATTCAGCGTTGGACCCTACCGAATGCTACAGGCGATTGACTCCTTTTGGATGGAGGGATCACAAAGAATGAGTCTTCTCCATCTCTACATGCATGCTTGTCACGCTTATCATGGACAAGGGCATGTGTAAGGAGGTATCGTCAACACTCACAGGATAATCAAAAATGACATTCTCATTGATCACTCATTCACCATCATCTTCGATGGGATTGTTACATTTAGGATCGTTAAAACATGCTACAATTGGCTTGAAAACAAGAGTAGCTGGCGTGTCTTCCTCTGTCTCCGAATCCGCTTGATTGCCATTATCGTCATCTTCAAACAACGGTTCTTTTGCTACTTCGTTAGCTTCTTAATAGAGAAGAGCATAGTAAAGTAGTTTTCAACTCCCTTGAACAGTTGTTTCTCAGCAAACACCATTCGTACTGTTGTATTATCTTTCACTGATTAGTCTCTAATTTTGCATAATTTTTATCACATTCTCATATTTATTTGGTATAAAATTCTGCTAATAAAACTTTGCTTGTTTGATCCTAAGTCCATGGTGTGCAAATGAAGAAGAAGACCTTAATCACCATTTAATGGGTGATTAAAAGCCTACCAAGTAGCTATTGACTTTAGGGAGGCAATTTTGTCAGTCCAGGGCATCATATCAGCAAACCAACAGACCAACCTGAAGGAGGACAGACTGGGCGACCCACTGCCCGAAGCCAGGCGCGCGCCGCCCTGGCAGGGCCGCGAAAACGCGGCCCTTTGGGCACGCGCGCCCGGGCTTCGGGCCATGGGTCACCCCCTGGCCCCCCTTTCCCCTGGTGCCTATAAACACCCCCCAGGGGTCTTCAGTTTGGAGATATCCAGAGAATAGAGTTGTATTTGTTACTTTGCTAGGAATTGTAGTAGTTGTTGTTGTTGTTCTTCTTCTAGTTTTAGGTTTAGCCATTAGAGTGAAAGAGAGAGAATGTGTAAGTATTGTATTTGAAGGTGACAAGCTAATATAAGTAACTACTTCTCTTTCTTCTTTCCATTTACTTGTGTTTTTCATTTGCTTCTACTTCCTTATTGTAGTGTAAACTCATTTCTCTTTACTTCTTTCTTTTGTTGTTTCTTGTTATAGTGTAATTCCTTTCCCCTTACTCCTTTTCCTTTTCTTTTGTTGTTTCTTTTTTCAAGCATGTCTAACTAACTCTTCCATTGCATGGCTAACTAACTAATAACCCACTAATTTCTAACACTTGATTGATAACCCAAATGAGTCAATAGTGACAAACAAGCCTTGTGCAAACGAGAGCTATGACATTTTAAGACGAGGGTTCTAACTCTAACTTACCTACAAGTATTTACTTTCTTATATTTCATGCTTAATGGATTTCTGATGATCTATGGGTTATGTACTTTATTTGTTGTGATAAGTTAGAGACTTTTCCTTTTAACTTTGCCGATACCATTAGTGAACTCGTGTCTTCCCGTATTCTCGCCTTCTATTGGATCTTGATAAGGGAATGTCTGAGTTTTTGCCGTGCAAAGCTAAGTTATAGGAAGAACTTTCACTCGATTTTCACGTGAATAGTTCCAATGCATAAGGGTTAAGCTTGCCTATGATCCATCGTGAGGCTACATCTTCAAGAACTTAGGGATTAGTGGGAGCAATTAGTAGAAAGTTAGCCATGCACCTTTACCATTAAGAAAGACCCACTTTTACAAACCACCAAATCATTTGCAAACAATTCTTGAAACAACTTGTTTTCATTTTTCAATTCTTTATTTAAAACAAAGAACTTTCTCTTTTCCTGAACGAAGAAGCCGCATCAACCTTTCATCGCTCTCCCTCCTTGTGGATACGACCCGTAGAGCCACTTTGCTACTACGGAAGAATCACAAAAGCAGTAACCTCGACCCACACTCCTTTTACTTATTATTGTGCTTGCTTTTTGCCGATCAAAATTTGGCGCCGTTGCCGGGAAAGGAACGGCTTTATTGTTCAATTCTAAAGATTTTTCTTTGTTCTTATGTGTAGGAGAAGTACCAAGGAGCTCCTTATCACGGGAAGCGAAAGAGGTGGCCAAGGACACTGCGTGAGGATTCATTTGCCCTCGAAAAAATTCGTGTAAAAGCGAGTTTTTTCGATTGAAGTACTAACAAACTCGTTTCAGGGTTGCCGAAAGCCGCTAAAAATTGCTTTCTAAATTTTTTTAGTTCCATTGAATGCTTCATCCTATACATGTGTAATAATCTCAACAGAAATATACTTGTTGCTTAATTGAAGTTTGAATTAGACTTTTGCATTTAGAGCACGTGCCTATTTCAATTCATTTCAATTTCTATTAAAGAGTGCTGGAAAAAAGGTACGTGTGCGTTCATATAGAATAGGACCAACAATTTGGAGTGATTTATCGCTTTGAGTGTTACCTTGTTGTGAATAAACTGTACACTTGCACAATTGACATTATGGGCAAAACCCAAATAAATAAGATAAGGTGAGAATTTCATCACCCTTCCTTAGCCCAAAAATCATCTCCAAGTGCACTCACACTTTTCCAAGTCTTAACTAAAAATCAATAGACGTTGGCCCTAAGGACATCTCAGACTCACTAAGAGATTAACCGAGGTTGAAAATTGCAAGAATTATACTCCTGAAAAATAGGTGTCTAAGGAAAGTGGATTGAGAGGCAAAGCCTCGAAAGCTCCGTGGTTTGGCGTAATTAGGCCCGTGGCTCACGCCCGGATACCTCCCCACGAGCTTTGCCCTTTCCTGGCTGATTAGCTTATAGTCGAGTTCCTGCAACAACCTTCCCCGGAGAATCGACCAGTTAGGAGTCGTCTAGGTCCAGGTATCTTAGACTAAGGCTTGTGGTTGTTTTTCTTTCTTTTGTTTGTTTATTTTATCTTTTCGTTTGTTTGTTATTTTTACGTTGTTTGTGGTGTGCTGCATGCAAGAGTGGGTGAGGGATCCTGTATCTTCTAAATTAACCAGAAACACTTCCTTACCCTTGCATCAGAACCTGTGATGGAGTCATTGTAGGATAGATTTTACCCGATCAGAACGTCATTACCTTCTTGTATAAAACTGCCTGAGGCAAATGGAAATAATTTTGAATTAAAGCCTCAATTCATCAACACTCTCCCAAAGTTTCATGGTTTAGAATCAGAGGACACATACTTCTTTGTTAGGGAATTTGAAGAAGTATGCCTTATGATGCGTATACCCCAGCTAGGAGATGATGCCGTTAGGTTACATTTCATCCCTTTTTCCCTAAAGGATCTAGCGAAGAAATGGTTGTACAGCTTGGCAGCAGATTCAGTCACGACCTGAGATGATTTTGTCAAGGCCTTCTTGAAGAAATTCTACCCAATTCACAAAACTGCCATCATTAGGAAGAATATCATGCAGTTTAGGCAAGAACTGAGCGAACTATTTTGGAGATACTTTGAGCGATTCAAAGATCTCCTAGCTCAGTGCCCTTATCATGGCGTGGAGAAATGGCATCAGTGCCAGATTCTCTACGATGGTCTAGACTATCAGACGAAGACCCCGTTAGAAACAATGTGTCAGGGAGGGTTCTTACAGAAGGATGAGAATCAGGGTTGGGATTTATTTGAGGATTTAGCTGAGAAAACCCTGCAATGGGAGGCAGCCTCAGAAAAACCTAAGAATTCACAATCTATAGCTTCAAGAGGAGGGCTCCTATTTCTAGAATCATCCATAGCTGCCGAGGCTAAGATTGCAACCCTAATGAGAAGGATAGAGGCTCTAGAGACAAAAGAGCCCGCTAGTGTCAACCAAATTAACTCACCATCAATTTATAATCCAGGTTGTTCATACTGCTGGCACCAAACCATGTCTTTGAAGAGTGCCCCATTTTTCATGCCCAGCAAATGCCACCAGAACACCTGAACGCGGCTTACTCACGGCCGCCTCACAATCCCTACTCCCAAACATACAATCCAGGTTGGAGGAATCACCCCAATTTCTCCTGGGCCCAGAACAATCCTCCTAGGCCTAATTTCTCCAACAATTTCCACCATCCCAGTCCTCCACCAAATTTCCCCAGTCAAGCTCCATCCTCCTCCTCCCAAGGTTCATCAATGGAAAAGAAATTCAGCAAATTGGAGGAGAGCATGGAAGGTTTCATGAAATCCCAAACTGCTTTCATGCAAAACTAGGGACAAACGCTGAACAACTATTCACAGGCTATATCGAGATTATAAATGTAGATGAGCTAATTAGCTATCTCCCTAAGTGAAAGACCAAAGGGTACTTTACCTAGTCAGCCGCTAGTTAACCCAAAAACCTCCAATCAAGCATATGAAATTCAGGATCCATCGATCAACCAGTGCAATGCTGTTCACATACTTCGATCTGGAAAGAAGGTAGACAATCAGGTTTACCAACAGAAAAGTCCAGTCCATACTGATCCTACTCCAGCCTCCATCTCTGCTAGTTCCTCCCAAACTGCTCCTCAAACATCTGACGAGGACAAAGCTGCTGAACAAGTTCATAAGCCTGTAGCACCCTTTCCCAATAGGCTTAGGAACAACAATAAGAATATGCACATGGAGAAAATGCTAGAGATGTTCAACCAGGTCAAATTGAATGTGCCACTTCTTGACGCTGTTCAACAAGTCCCGGCTTATGCCAAATTTTTTAAGGATATGTGTACGAAGAAAAGAAAGACCAATGTGCCCAAGAAAGTGTTCTTAGCTACCAATATAAGTGAAATTCTGTCTGGTCTCATTCCGGTAAAATATAAGAATCCCGGATGTCCCACCATTTTCTGCACCATAGGACAGACCAAAATCAGTAGAGCACTTCTTGACCTGGGAGCAAGTATCAACTTGCTACCTTTCTCAGTATACCAGCAACTTGGGTTAGGCGAGCTAAGCCCAACTCGAATCACCATTCAGCTAGCTGACCGATCAGTGAAGATCCCGAAAGGGGAAATCACAACCTTATCCGGGTCGGGGATTTCATTTACCCCGTTGACTTCATTGTGCTTGAGACCCAACCTGTGTCCAATCATAGGTCTCAAACTCCCGTTATCTTAGGGCGCCCATTCCTTGCTACAGCCAATGCCATAATCAACTGTAGGAACGAGTCCATGTGATTGACCTTTGGAGACATGACGAAGGAAGTCAATGTCTTTAATCTTGGAAGACAACCTAGGGATGTCAATGATCAGACGTTTGAGGTCAATTCTATTGAAAACCTGACTAGTGAGCATGAGAAAAATATGGAGATAGAGATGGAGACAGAGTTTGATCTAGAGGCTGAGGATTTTAATCTAGATCAGATTGTAGATTCAGCAGTGGATTGGGCATCAAGCCCAAGTGTACCTCATCTTAGGATTGAAAGCCCGGAGATTGCATCCAATGAAGCAACACCTTCCCTAGAGCTAAAAGCCTTACCTGAACACCTCAAGTACGCCTACCTGGGCGGAAAGGACACCTTACCAGTCATCATAGCATCCCACTTGACTGAGCAACAAGAGGACAGTTTAATGTCTATTCTGAAAAGACATAGGGAAGCCATTGGATGGACAATAAAGGACATCAAAGGGATAAGTCCAACCATAGTGTAACATAGAATCCATTTAGTCGATGAAGCAACCCCCAGGAGGGACCCACAACGCAGGCTTAACCCTCTCATGCAAGAGGCAGTTAAAGCGAATATTTTAAAACTATTCGATAATAGGAACATTTATCCCATTTCAGATAGTCAATGGGTTAGCTGTGTTCATGCTGTCCTGAAGAAAGCTGGCTTTACGGTGGTTGAAAATGAGCAAAAAGAGTTGGTACAGACAAGACTGCCTACCAAGGTTTGTGTCTGTATCGACTATAGGAAGTTGAATGCAGCCACCCGTAAAGACCACTTTCCGCTACCCTTCATCGACCAAATGCTGGAACGATTGGCTGGACATGAGTACTACTGCTTCCTAGATGGGTACTTGGGATACAATCAAATCCCCATTGCTGCAGAAGACCAGGAAAAAAACCACGTTCACCTGCCCGTTTGGAACCTTCGCTTATCGACGCATGCCCTTTGGATTGTGCAATGCCCCCGCAACATTCCAACTGTGCATGCTTAGTCTTTTCTCCGACATGGTAGAACATTTTCTTGAGATTTTTATGGATGATTTCTCCATCTACGGAGATTCATTTGACCAGTATCTTCATCACCTAGAGTTAGTGCTGCAAAGATGTAAGGAGAAGAACCTAACTCTAAACTGGGAGAAATGTCACTTCATGATAAGACAGGAAATTGTCTTAGGCCATGAGATTTCTAGGAGAGGCATTGAAGTAGACAAGGCTAAAGTAGAAGTGATTGCTAAGCTTTCACCACCCAAAAGTATCAAGGATATTAGATCCTTTTTAGGGCATGCTGGGTTCTACCGACGGTTCATTAAGGATTTTAGCAAAATCGCTAGGCCCTTAACCAACCTGCTCGCTAAGGACGTGCCCTTCGATTTTAACGACGAATGTTTCAAGTCATGGGGAAAGCTTAAGCAAGAACTTATTTCTGCGCCTATCATTTCTGCTCCTAATTGGGCCCAGCCGTTTGAAATTATATGTGATGCATCTGATTTTGCTGTTGGCGCTGTTCTAGGACAACGCATCGATAATAGGCAGCACGTGAGTTACGATTCAAGTAGGACCTTGAATGACACCCAACAGAATTATACAACGACTGGCCGTTATCTTTGCGTTAGAAAAGTTTCGGCCCTACTTGTTAGGTTCAAAGACGGTGATTTTTACGGATCACTCGGCTCTGAAATACCTCATGACCAAGAAGGAAGCAAAAGCCCGATTGATTCGGTGGATCCTTTTGCTTCAAGAATTTGACTTGAAAATCTGGGATAAACGAGGTATAAAAAATGTGGTCGCTGATCATCTCTCACGAATTTCAAACGCACCAATCATACAAGCTCCGATCAATGAGGATTTCCTAGACGAGCACATCCTGGCCATTCTCAAGGAACCCTGGTATGCGGACATTGTTAATTATCTGGCCACTGGACAATTACCCACTAACTCGACAAAGCAAGACCAATACTGCTTCTTTGCCGAAGTACGGTACTTCTTTTGGGAAGAACCATATCTTTTTAAGTATTGTCCCGACCAAATTATTAGACGATGCATACCAGAGGAGGAACAGAGGAGTGTGCTCAGTTTTTGCCATGACCTTGCATGCGGAGGACACTTCGATCCCCGCAAGACTGTAGAGAAGGTTGTTCAAAGTGGGTTTTATTGGCCCACTTTGTTCAAAGACTCATACCATTTTTACAAGTCATGCGCAAATTGTCAAAAAATTGGAAAATTTTCAAGAAGAGACATGATGCCCCTGAACCCGATCCTGGAAGTTGAAATTTTTGATGTTTGGGGTATCGACTTCATGGGGCCATTCCCTAATTCCTTTGGCAACCAGTTCATTTTGGTTGCTGTAGACTACGTCTTTAAATAGGTAGAAGCTGTGCCAACTAAGACCGATGACAACAAAGTGGTTGTCAAATTTCTCAAAGAGAACATCTTCTCCCGATTTGACACCCCTAGAGCGATAATTAGTGATAATGGATCACATTTCTGCAATAGAGTTTTTGAAGCTCTAATGTAGAAATATTCCATCACTCACAAGTTGTCTACTCCGTATCATCCCCAGACAACAGACAGGTAGAAGTCACCAATCGACAACTCAAGCTCATTCTAGAAAAGACTGTCGGACAGAACCGAAAGGATTGGTCGGTCAAACTCAACGATGCATTGTGGGCTTATCACACTGCTTTTAAGACAGTCCTGGGGATGTCCCCTTACAGAATCGTATTTGGCAAAGCCTGTCATCTGCCAGTCGAATTAGACCACCGTGCCCTATGGGCCATTAAGCAACTCAATTTTGATCTGACCAAGGCCGGTGAGTTAAGGAGACTACAGATTTTAGAATTAGAGGAGACACGGAATGAAGCCTATGAGAATGCTCGTATCACCAAAAGCAGGACTAAATTTTTTCATGACCAGCTCATAACCCGAAAAAATTTTGCCCTGGGAGACAAGGTTCTGCTGTATAACTCTAGACTTCATATTTTTGCGGGAAAGCTGAAGACTCGTTGGTCTGGACCATTCAAAACGAATGGGTAAAAACTGAAGCCCTTCTTGACCACTGAGCCTATGACTCCGGATGATAGTGTGCTGATTCTTTTTGCCCCGTCATACACAACCACAAGAACTAAAATACATAAAAAAATAAAAAATTAAAAAATAATAATAAAAAAATATATATAAAAATAATAATAACAATAATATTTATTTATATTCTTACCCCTTCTACATTTTTTTGACATTTCTTTAGCCTATTCGCACTTGGCCGGCCCGAGTCCATGAAGACGGTGACATCATTTCTTCACCCTATTTATAGCATTCGCATTTACCTATACATTCATTGAGGACAATGCATTAGATAGGTGTGGGGGGGTGCTAACACTTTTTCTTTTTCCATTTATTCTTTTTCTTCTTTCAAAAAAAAAAAATCTCCAGATTGAAATGAAATTTCATACTCTTTATAAAAATACCAAAAGATTGTAGGAATTAAGGGAACCTTATTAATGAATCTTTATTTTTGCCTAAATAAACAAGAAAAATTGGTTTGACTAAAAAGTTAGGAGGGATAAGGAAAATAACTCATACCTTTTATTTAGCCTTAGTAGAATATGCATAAACTACACATACATGCTTGGGATTTAGAGACAACTCTGAAAAAAATGCTGGATAATTGTGCCTCAAGAAGTATGATTACTCACGCCAAAAATAAAAAAAAGAAAAGAAACATATATCTATATAAATAAGTAAATCTTGATTTCGTGGCCTACTCTACTTGCATATTGGACCTGAAGGGTGTTTTTCCACCTGGTGCCCTAAAACCATCTGGTTTGGGAGTCATCGGTTTGATATATGTTACATAAGTGAAGTAGAAAGCCTAATGAAACCAAGAATAATAAATATATATTAATAAAATTAAATGATATTCAAAGTTGAGTTGAAAAATTCCAAGCACATCACACTTACACATTATGCATATCTATCTAAAGCAAAATAACAGAATGAGTTAGAAGTACAAGATCCTTTCTAAATTTAAAGAAAAATCATAGTTTCTTCCTTTATAAAGGCTAAAGTATAGGAGGACTTATGAGGGTTAAACCTAATTTTTACATCATTTGGTCATTTTTACTTAGATGATTGAAAGTTCTTTTTCATGACAGAATTTTTGCTAACAACTAACTACTTTTCTTTACTTACTGGATTTTGTGGGTGCAATCCGCTGAAAACCCTCAAGAGACAACACTCCTCTAGGGGAAACCTAGAGGCTTAAAGGCTTCTTGCACATGCTCAGTGCAATCGCGTCACCTGCGAAAGTGGTGTAATAATTTTCTTATTTTTGTTTTGCTCGGGACGAGCAAAAAGATAAGTATGGGGTGTGATTAGTCTCTAATTTTACATAATTTTCATCACATTCTCATATTTGTTTGGTATAAATTCTGCTAATAAAACTTCGCTTGCTTGATCCTAGGTCCATGGTATGCAAATGAAGAAGAAGACCTTAATCACCATTTAATGGGTGATTAAAATCCTACCAAGTAGCCATTGACTTTAGGGAGACAATTTTGTCAGTCCAGGGTATCATATCAGCAAACCAGCAGACCAACCTGAAGGGGGACAGACTGGGTGACGCGCTGCCCAAAGCCAGGCGCGCGCCGCCTAGGCAGGGCCGAGGAAACGCGGCCTAGGCCGCGTTTCCACGACCCTTTGGGCGCGTTCCCGGGCTTCGGGCCATGGGTCACCCCCTGGCCCCCCTTCCCCTGGTGCCTATAAATACCCCCCAAGGCTCTTCAGTTTGGAGATATCCAGAGAATAGAGTTGTATTTGTTGCTTTGCTAGGAATTATAGTAGTAGTTGTTGTTATTGTTCTTCTTCTAGTTTTAGTTTTAGCCATTAGAGTGAAAGAGAGAGAGAGTGTGTAAGTATTGTATTTGAAGGTGACGAGCTAATACAAGTAACTACTTCTCTTTCTTCTTTCCATTTACTTGTGTTTTTCATTTGTTTCTACGTCCTCGTTGTAGTGTAAACTCATTTCTCTTTAATTCTTTCGTTTGTTGTTTCTTGTTGTAGTGTAATTCCTTTCCCCTTACTCCTTTTCCTTTTCTTTTGTTGTTTCTTTTCTCAAGCATGTCTAACTAACTCTTCCATTGTATGGCTAACTAACTACTAACCCACTAATCTCTAACACTTGATTGATAACCCAAATGAGTCAATAGTGTCAAACAAGCCTTGTACAAACGAGAGCTATGACATCTTAAGACGAGGGTTCTAACTCTGACTTACCTACAAGTATTTACTTTCTTATATTTCATGCTTAATAGATTTTTGATGATCTATGGGTTGTGTACTTTACTTGTTGTGGTAAGTTAGAGACTTTTCCTTTTAACTTTGCCGATACCATTAGTGCACTCGTGTCTTCCCGTATTCTCGCCTTCTATTGGATCTTGATAAGGGAATGTCTGAGTTTTTGCCGTGTAGAGCTAAGTTATAGGAAGAACTTTCACTCGATTTTCAAGTGAATAGTTCCAATGCATAAGGGTTAAGCTTGCCTATGATCCATCGTGAGGCTACATCTTCAAGAAGTTAGGGATTAGTGGGAGCAATTAGTAGAAAGTTAGCCATGCACCTTTACCATTAAGAAAGACCCACTTTTATAAACCACCAAATCATTTGCAAACAATTCTTGAAACAACTTATTTTCATTTTTCAATTCTTTATTTAAAACAAAGAACTTTCTCTTTTCTTGAACGAAGAAGCCGCATCAAGCTTTCATCGCTCTCCCTCCTTGTGGATACGACACGTAGAGCCACTTTGCTACTACGGAAGAATTGCAAAAGCAGTAACCTCGATCCACACTCTTTTTACTTGTTATTGTACTTGCTTTTTGCCGATCAACTTCCACATACTTGAAGCACTGGTGCAGAGTGGAAGGAACGATCCAATTAGCGTGAATCCAATGCCACTCAAACAATAAATTGTATGATGTGTTAGCATCGATGCGTAACTTGTCACTTCCAATTTTAGGTCTTCAATTTGACGAGGCTGAATTTTTCCTAATGGGTGACTACTTCCTGCATTGAAGCCGTATATTGTAGTAGTCGTTGCTGATAATCTGTTAAGCGGTATCCCAAGAAAGTAAAGGAGCCTTTTTAGGATGATGCTGAGTGCAGACCCTGGATCAACCTCTACCCTTTCAATGCACGTCGAGCCGATGTATCCAGTATAATACAAGAGTCGATCGTGTTTATTGTCTTTGAGGATCATGTCCTCAGCAGTGAAGGTGATGCAGGTATTTTTAGCCGTGTATGATAACATTCAGGGCACAAGGGCTGACTATTATCTTCAGAGGCCTCCGGCATGTGTATCAGAAATGATTCTGAATTAGCCAGCGCGTCCCTAAGTGCCTCTCTTGTCTCTTTCGAGAGGCAAAACAACTCGTGTATAGTGATCCGAGCTACAATATTGGCTAGTTGTGCCAATATATTAAAGCAAAAGGGGGCATCAAGTCCTGGACCCGAAGTTCTCTTCAACACAGTCAAATCGGACTTCTTTCTGCTTTTCTTTTGCTGGCGTAGGAACTGAAGCCAGAACAGGTAGTTCCACTGATGTCGTTGGTTGTTGTGTCTCATCAGTATTCTTCTCGTACTGCCTCAGGTATGATTTCCCAGACTGAGTACCTGTTGGTTGGGATGCAGCATCTTGTGTTGCAAAAGCATGCTTCTCATCTTCAGAATCACTGAGAAACGCTACCATTACGTTATCATCATATGGCAAGACAGAGACAACATTGCAGGATTTCCTTTTTAGTTTGAGTTTTCTTGAGTTCCATTGTTTATCTTTGGTAAGATTTGGGTGCACCCACATGATCTCCCCAGTCTTCAACGTCAGTGGAAGGAGACCTTTAGCCTCTTGCTGCTTCGCTGAAGAATTACTTACCTCCAGTCGTGCCTTCGGGATTGGAGCCTGTCCGGCGGGGACATTAACCTTCGGAAGAGTGCCGAACTCAAGAGTCACTATATTTGCGGTGACTTTCTTCTGTTCTGACTTTAAAGTCAGAACTCCGACGTCGATCAAAGCTTGAATTTTGTCCTTGAGGACAAATCATTTGTTGATAGGATGGTGAACCATCCTATGAAAGAGGCAATAGTTGGGACCATTTGAGCGTCCCACTTCATTAGGGCATCGAACCTCTGGTAGCTTTAACTTATAACCCTTTTGGAGCAAATAAAATATTATAACCACCTGCTCATCTTTGAAGGAGTACTATTTTGGAGGAAACTTGGACTCTTGATTACTGGCGCCACTCTTCTTGGTTTTCGGAGGAGTTTCTCCTGACAACTCCACAAACAAGGTTTCTTTCCCTTTGATTGGAAAGACAGTGCCATTTCGTCGCGTCTTTTATTGTTCACACCCCATTTCTCTTTAGGTATGGAAGGCTCAAACTTTTTAGCAGACTTCTCGGTTATTTCAGCTTGCTCAATAAGTTCTTTTCAAGTATGAGCCTTAACAGCTCCCATGCGAATTTCTACTTAGTTCAGAAAGTTGTGTCTACATGTTTGCAATAACATAGGTAATGACATCCCTGCTAGACACATCAGAGATAGGTTTTTGAATCTTTCAATGTAATCACGGACCAATTCTCCTTTTTTCTGTACGGTGGAAAGAAGTTTATCCATGGTTACCTCGGTGTTATCCTCATAGAAGCGAGAGAGGAACTGAATCTCCAAATCGATCCAAAAATTGATAGAACCTGGTGGAAGGCTTCTGAACTAGTCAAAGGCCACTCCTTTGAGAGTACCGATAAACAGTCTGGTCATGATGACATCATTATCTATTACATTACCAGTTTGAGACTGGAAGTAATAGATACGTTGGTTCGGTGAGCTCTTACCATCATACGTATGTAACGTAGGTGGTTTGAATTTCGGCGGGTATGGCACTGAATTCTATTTTAGTGGGTAAGGGCGAGGCATACCTACCTTCTTCAGCTCATCCCTCTGAGTTAGGGATGCAATCTAAGCTTGGATGCCTTAATAATCTTGACATCTATTGAAGAATTTTCCTTTGACTTCTAAGTCTTAGGCCGTTCACCATCATTTGTTCCTTCTCATTATGATTGCTCCCTGTATCATTGTTATTCTGGTTGATCAGGAGCTGAGCCAGCATTTATTGAATATTGTCTAAAGCTTCTTGCTATGCCCTGGAAGCTTGTTCTTGAGCCTCCATCTGTTGATGAAGGTCATCATTGCTGTTATCGGCCATGTTAGCTGACACTCTGCCCATTTGCACAGAGCTGACCGTTGCTGAAGAAGCATATCCACTAGCTTCTCCCTCATCATCAGACCTTTGGAAGAGACTTTTCAGTGGTTCTGGTGACATCACCCCAATTGAAGAGGATGGTTGTTCATAATTATAGGGTATTGCTACCTTAGATCTTATGCCTCAAATGTCCTTCTTGTCCTACTAAGACTTGGCCTAAACTGGGCCTATAGTCTGAATCTGGAGAACTGAATAAAGGAGAGTTAGTATTACGTCTCTCTCGTCTAGCTCTGAGGGGTTCGCGCCCTCTCCCAGTCATATTGACGGATGCTGAGGGAAGATCTGTCACGTTTCGTGCTTTGTTCCTTTTCTGAGGCTTCACAGGGGCTTGAATCGATAGTCAGTTGAAAACTGACTGTCGGGCTGGAAGTGAGGCGGGAAATGGCCCTAGTCGTCAATGGACTGAATGAACTGTCACCAACTGGCAACCTGCTTGTTTACAGTAGGAGAGAGAAGTATGACTTAGTTTTTTACAACAAAACTTCTGTTTGTTATTTAAGAACTCTCGTAAATCGGGATTTACTGGGCTTAAACGATCTAGTATAGAGACTTGAGGGGGTCGTGTACTAGGCTGTTCAAGCTGGAGAACTCTAGCATTGAAGCTTCTATTCTTAACTGCAGGTGAATTTAAAACAACCTCACCTATAGTATTTAACTTCGCTTGGTGAAGCTAAACTTTTTGCTCCGCCCTGAAGTGCGAGCTTAGCACTAGAAAGCATTGGGAGTGAAACCTTGGTAGCTTCGCTTTTAGCATGAAGTGGTGCTTTGATCTTTGCACTGCGGCGAAGGTAATTGCATTGCATAGTGCTTTAGTTCCAGCCTCGCGGCTAGGGACTTTGTTAGTATCTTTAGGTGCTGAAGCTGCATAAGTAACACTATCAGCACTTGGAGATACCCCCTACTCCGCTCAGAGTAGCGACTTAGCGCTGTAACCAAGTGCTTTCTGGTTGGGCGAAGCCAGTGAGGCTTCGCATCCTCGTGGTTCCAATTCAGCCCCGTGGCTAAGGGGACTTTAGGCGCCCCATGTTAAAGCTGCATGAGCAATGGTACTAACACTTAAGGGCGCTTTGCCCTTGTCTTCGTACGAGAGACGAGGTTAAGTTTCAACTTTGCATGAAACTTCGTGCAAAGAAGTTCCTTGCTTCGCCTTCCAAACCTGCTTGCCCTAAGAGGTCTTAGGTTCATGTAGAACCTGTTTTGGCTTTGCATAGGCCGTCATGTTGACATGAAGTCAACTTACCCTCAGTTGAGACTGAAGGGAATTGGAGCGAGGTTTACTTACCCGCGCGCACGGCTGGCTTAGGTTTGGACATAGCCTCAGTTAGAGCTGCCTTCTTATCTGTAGCCAGTGGAGCTTTGGCTACGGAGACCCTCTTGTACTTTCGTGCATGGAGTGCTGGACCACCTCCAGAGAGGAGTTTCTCGAACTTCTCTTGGTCAAAGTGGATGACCAAATTTTTAATGGTGATGGGTTCAGCACTCTGACCGCTGCAATGCGACATCATCTTCTTGTTGTGGAAGAAGACCAATTTTTCTAGCAGAGTCACCACCTTGTTTTTCATTAAAATTGATAGAGGAAAACTTACAAAAGAATAAAATTGAGGAGCAAATTACAAATGATTTTTTAACGAAAGAAAAAGAAAATTACAAGCAGATCTCCTCTGAGATTCTGGAGAAGTATGCTGTGAGAATCTAATCAGCACGCGATCACTTTATCCCGTTGACGATGCAATTGGTCGGGTGTTCAAGCCTTCTCAAGAGAATTTTCTTCTCATTTGGTTCTGAAAATTTTCTGAAAATAGAAGGTGTGTTGGGACCCTGAATGAAGAGAGTTGAGTCTCTGGAGTTTTGAAAGCTTAAAAGTAAGAGGACAATTTTGCTATAGGTCTCTTAGATCACTCCAATTTTTCAGCCCTTCCTCTTTCTTGTAAGGGGCTATTTATAGCAAAAATAGGGGTGTAACTGTTCCCTTGAATTCAGCAAGAATGAACCAGCCTTTTAGCTTCGCGCGAGGCTTGAAATAGCCTTGATGCGAGGCTAAATGCAAGCTCAGGCGAAGCTGGGAGGTTCGCGCGAGCTATTAATAGCCATTGTGGCTTAATTATCTCCACTTAATATGGGACGAAGTGGACGGGTGTAACCGCCCACTTAAATTGCATTAACCCCACTAAAGTAGCGGGGTTAACCCATTAATCCCTCGTGAAATTTTGAAACGGTCAACTGATGACCTGGTAAAGCTTGCCGCAGAGCTAAGTAAGAGTTTCATGCGAAGCTCATCTTAAAAAGCTTCAGGCGAAGCTATATTCAAGGCTTCAAGTGAACCTAAAAGTTAGCACACTTGATGAGCTATGTGAAGCTTCAGGCGAAACTACAGAATTAGCTCAGAGTAGAGCTGGACCACTCCATCTTCAGCGAAGCTGGTGAGAAAGCTTCTAGTGAAGCTTAGCCTTTTGCGAGGCTGATTGAAGCTTCGTGCGAAGCTAGTGGCTTCGGCCTTTTGACAAGGCTATGAGCAAAATTAGCCCCGTTTGGGCCCATGTGAGGCTAGTAAGCCTGCTTTGGCCTCTGGTGCAGGTATAGAACTGGTCATAAACTCGTCCATGACTCTGACTTCTGTAAATGTCACCGATTGTAAACGTTGTTCAGACCGATTGAAGTACTGCCCAAGAGCTTGTCTTTTTGGAGTGTCAACACCTTTCGACGCCCTTCTTTCCATAGCGCTTTTTCCCTTGGAGCTCCAGTTTCTCTAGCCTCATAGGGATGTGGTTGTATACAACAATCGAGAACTAGTGGAATCATTGAGAAAAATGCACGGGGAAAAACCCTTCTTCAACCTTTGGTCCTTAAGGTGGGGAGCCCATGGGGGGATCCATGCTAGGAGAGTCAGGATACTGCACAACATCCCACCAGTTACAGGTCATAGCGAGGTTCGGGTTTTTGGGATGCATTGCCGCAGAGAACTAAGAAGGCAACAAAGCTGAGAATGAGGGGCCGAATTTCATCCAAAGTCGTCAATTCGATCCGACGTCCTTGCTCCTATTTTGGTTCCACTACACTTGTCTAAAGCTCCGATGAGACGATCGATCCCTATCGAGGCTCTTCATTGGTTTTCTCCAAGTCGATGTGGTCTTCTCAATACTTCTTTGAATGAGTGATCGGAAGAAGCACCAGTGTTTGGTTAAGCAGGTCAAGGAGTCAATCGGGTCATTCCAGTCGGCAAGACGCAAATCCGATTTTTTTCTCAGGCTCTCTATTGGCCGAACCTCTCCCGCAAGCCTTTGTGGCTTTTGAGCCCTCTGACGTCGAAGCCATACATAGCAAGACCTTTGAAAGGGATTCCCATTGTAACACCCTAATTATTAAATCACCGTAATACCCTGGTGATTAAATTAACATGATTTATTTAAAATTTTAACTCTTAGTTTAAGGGAGTATACAATTTTAGTAGGGGTGAGGATGAAATCAAGTATTTTGTATAATGAATATTTTCACATTTATGTGGGAAAGAATTTTAGTGGATTGAAAATTTGACAAATATGAATAAAGTGTGTATAAGTGTATGGACTTGTATATGTAAATAGATATGTGTGTGTGTGTATAATACAAAGTATCATCATAATTGTAATGCAAGAATTTAATATAGAAAGAGAGTTAGTGGAAGGAGTAGGTGTGCATGAGATGGGATGATAAAGGGTTGGGATTTACCTTAGATTATGTGATTACATATGGCATGAGAAGAAAAAGGAGAGATAAATTGATTTGGTAATATGTATTGTGATAGGGGGTTTGTGCTGATTAAGAGATGAATTTTTTCCATCTCTCTTCTCATCTTCATCATCCCTAATATCAAACCCTAGATCTACACTCTGCCTCTCTCAATCTCTCATTCTATCTCTTTCTTTTTTCCCCTCTCCTCCAACCTTCTTTCCCACTCTCTGAAGCAAGGGACGTCCTGTCCTGGGGCACGCGCGTGTGGCCACGCCGGCGGCGCGTGGCCGGGCGCGTGCGAGGCCGGGAGGGTGACCGACGTTGAGGAGGTGCAAAAGCCTAATTTTTATTGCTTCATACATCCTCTTTCCCCATGGTAAGTAGATCAAATCCTAACTTGTATCTCTCTTTGAGTTCTTCTAATTCTTTCCCTCTTTTCATGATGATGGCCAACCATGGTACTGACGGCAAGGCGGAGGCACGACCATTTTGAAGAGGAAACAAATCTAAGTGAGGGAGATTCCACCTAGATCTAAACCTATTTCAATTTTCTCAATTTTCAGAAAATTGCTCATGATATGTAGTAATTAATTTCTGTCATTTAAAGGAGTCTTCAATGTACTTTTTCCCTATATTTTCTTGTAAAATTTCTGGACAAAACCATCATCTTGAGTAAAATAAGGAATCTTCCCAATACGTGCAGAAATCTGTTAAACAGAATAATTTGTAAAATTAGGCTCAGTTCATCAGTATGTTAGAGTTATGTGGTATCATATTATATATTGTTGGAAAGCTAATCGAGTCTACTTTCCAACGGTTCATACCATGTCCTTATCGGATACCTATACCTTAAGTTACGACTGAAACATTGCATATTGATCGAAACTATCCTGCTGCAGAACTCACTCACAGCTGATGGGTTTCTGAATATCTGAAACAGTTTAGTTAGACAAACTTATCATGTAATATGTCATGGAAAGATAGTGGAGTCTAGTTTCTAGAAAATTTTCCTTATTCTATTTCAATATGTAAAATGAAAGTTATTATAAAAACATTGCATGTTGGTCGAAATTGTCGTGTTGCAGAATTCATTCACAGCTGATGAGTTTTTGAATATTTGGAGCAGTTTAATTAAATAAACTTATCATGTAATATATCAATGGAAAGGTAGTGGAGTCTAGTTTCTAATTAATTTTTCCTCGTTCTATTCTAATACGTAGAATGAAAGTTATTATAAAAAAAACTATTGATTGTCCGGAAAGACTGAGCCATAAAAATATATTCAAGCAATAAGGTCATGACTAATGACCATTGCTAAATCAAACTAATTACGATATGTGATATATTGTCTAAGAGATATATAGAGCCATAAGACTCCACCTTTCAGTGGTTTATGTCACATTCTGTTTGGATGTATGTGATAGAGGCTTTGTCAAAACACTACGAGTAGATTGAGGGATTCTTACCAGAGTTGAATGCTGGTTGTAGAAAGAGTGATTCTTATTGATATAAAAAGTATCCCACAAACTTTTAATGTAGGACTTGAACTTCAAGTTCATTAATTTTACAAAGTTAAATTGTGTCTCTTGATATCTAAAAGAGAAAATTTAAAAACATGAAAGTCTCTAAATAAACCTAAGCTCTCCTTTCATTAAAATTTTGTATACAAAGAAGATGAATTGTACTCATAATGTTTACACCATAATGTCTTGATTGATGCTCTACAAAAGTCAAAGAGGTAGAAGAGCTGATAAAACTCATCATCTGGTAACAAAAGATTTAATTAAGCTATATCCGAAAGTTTGAAATGAGAAAAATATAAGTTATGGAAGCCTCAAAGGATATCTTGACCCTGTAAGAAAGAGATAGTATGTTAGAACTCTCCTTCTAGGCCCTTTAGACTATATTGCAGTAGTGTTGGATGCATCATATATATTAGAAAGTGAAATACTCAAGTGACTCCTACAACATCACTATTCTACCTCTGAAATTGAGACTTGTGTATTTAAATTCACAAGTAGTACACTTTAAAATGTGAGTACGGTAGGTGAAGCTTGAAAAATATAACTCCAACTGTAGGAAAACTTCTATAGTAAAATGATTCAATGGCTATTCAATGAGTGAGAAGGGCTTGAATTATACATAGAGTAGTTGAGAAATTTGTCAAAGACTGTTAGATCATGTTATGGGCGAGTAACCCATGTTTATTATTTTTAAGGATCTTTTGCGCATGATTAATAAATTCTAGTAAGTTTTCGGCTATGTCTCTTCTTATTGTCGTCTTTTAGTCTTATCACAAATAATTGCACTGCAAGTTGATGAGTTTTCTAGTATCTCCTACTTTGATTCCACACACTGCATTAGACTGAGTTATCCATATCGCAAAGAAATAAGATGGTTTTCACAGGCAGGATAGAAAGAATTTGTTATGATTCATTTAATGAATAATCAAGTTAGCTCTATGAACGATTGAAGGTCGTAAGATATAAATTTGGGTTTAAAGCCAAGTATTCATTTGTGACTATGAATACAACCATTAGGAATTAAGAAAGATAAGGCAAAACTACCTTCGATAGCAAGCCGCGTATTAGCTAATTTATATATGCTACTTAATTAAGTACCCTCGTACTCTAACTTTGGACATTTAATCCCCTCCTCAATTTCGCATGTGAAAAGAGGTCAATTAGTTGTGCAAGAATAAGAAGTAGATATGATGGCACAATTAGTGAAAACTATACTAGTGTACAAGTAAAAATTTAAACTTCCAAATGTACTAATCGGATGTGACTATGGTCAAGTGAATAAGCCTGAAGCTTTTAATGTAACCAAGTTATATGAAAGTAGAATGACTAATGGGATTGTATACGGATGATTGCGAATTACTTGAACCTAATATGTGGGCTGGTGATAATAACACTTAACCACCTTAAAGTAGAACGGAAGAACCAATAAACTCTTGATAAACTCAGAAGCCATATGCAATTTGATGATCATTTATACTTGCATACTGAACTTAAATCATTAAGTATTATACCTTGTGACTGCACGTAAAAATTTTGATAAAGAAATGAGAATGTTATTTGAGTATAACTATTGAGCAATCATCTATAGTAAAAAATTAGAGTAAGTCAAAAACCTGATTTGCGGACTAATCAACTCTATCAGTTAAACAATAAGATGTATGAAGGGTGGAGTATAACTAACTATAAGACTTACTCGTACAAATTAGGAATTTATATATTAAAAGTGTAATCAATGGTTAGATGAAATATTGAACGATTGATATTGATAATATTTTGTGTGTAAAATGATTATTGCATATGAATGATACTGAAGCATGAGCGTGATTAAGTGTGACATGATGTATACAATTATACATGCTCATATGCATACACCTCTATTTGGATACGCAGTTGCTTAGGATATGAATGAGAACTCAATCTATATGAATAGATACGTAGAACACTTTAATGTTGACTTACAACTTATGTGTGAATGTATAACAATGACTCATATACATCTTATTGATAATAATTACAAAACAAGAAGGTGAACTATAACTTATATTT